>JAODAL010064048.1:0-18919 GCA_025379985.1 Phyllomedusa bahiana
TATATTTCATTCAAATTTCCCCTATGATTTTGAGTTATCCCTGGTAGTAGGAGTGCATCAGCTCCTCAAATCACTATAGCCACTGACCTGTTGATTTTTCTCTCACTGGCTGCCAGTGCTGGTGACTTGCTTCTCAATACAGGTCAGAGCACAGAGCCCCTCCCACACAGTATTAGGCCACTTGTGATGCTTCTGTAGTGGAGGGAGGGGGAGGGCTCTACTCCTGGCATCTGTGTCTGTGTAGCTGTGCTGCCTGGATTAAACCTGTGTGTGCCTGATCCCTCCTGCTCTCTACACAGATTGAGGAGAGCAGAGGTGAGGCTGATCTGTGGTCAGTACGATGTCACAGCAGTGAAGTGTGTTACTATAATCATGATGTGTCTGTGGAGCTTTGACTATACTAATAGAACAGATCAGGGGGCATGTGAACAGTTCATATCTCTCCCTGCTCTGCTGTATTAGTGACACATTGTGATTATAGTAACACACTTCACAGCTGCCCTGTGTCTGTTCTGATGGGAGGACAGTGTTTGTGTTTGTTGTTGCTTGAGATGTCCGTGGTGATTTGTATGCTAAGCAGGGGGTATAGGAACACTTACATCCCCCCTGCTCTGCTATTAGCATACACAGCTTCACAGACCTCTGGCTCCATAGCCACT
The DNA here is from genome assembly GCA_025379985.1 of Phyllomedusa bahiana. Classification (NCBI taxonomy): domain Eukaryota; kingdom Metazoa; phylum Chordata; class Amphibia; order Anura; family Hylidae; genus Phyllomedusa; species Phyllomedusa bahiana. The sequence goes on from JAODAL010064048.1 coordinate 660, forward strand.
CATAGATCAGCCCTCTCCCTGCTGTCTTCTGACTCTGTGGAGAGGAGCAGCAAGAGCTCGGCCACAGCAGCACAGTGCAGCTGATCCAGCAGTGAGCAGCCGCCAGCAGACCTAGGCAGGCACACACAAGGTTAACTCTGGCAGCAAACCCCCCTCGCCCTTCCCCTGCTGTATAGAAGTTACTGCAGTGGGAGGAGGAGAGCTGAGGGGAGGGGGGAAGGGGAAGGAGAAGAGGCAGACAAGAAGCACGCCCCTGAATTCAAAAATCCTATGGTCCCAGAAACACTGAGGTAGGCTGAAAACCTATAGTGAGACAACCCCTTTAAGCTCTGTGAGTTGGCTACTGCAGACACCTGCTCTGCAGTGATGACAGGATAGCACAAGGCTAATGAGCTCTCCCTGTACCCATCAGTAACAAAGATAAGAGCAGAGACTCAAAGGCGCGCTTGCAAACCTGGCCACCAAGCCCGCTCCTGCTGATATACATAGCAGGTTATAGTGTCCTAAGCCCAGTCATACATACTAGAGTACAGAGGTGGTCGGTATCCTAGGAAACCATCTGTAACCATCTTTAATTCTATCTTTAAAATGAAGCAAAATCAAAACAGAAATGTATTTGGTAATAATCTTTATTTACCTTTTTCTACATGTTTGAAGCTAATCAGTGAGATGGAAATACCCTTTTAACTCTGCATTAATAACTGAGAATACTCTTGTAACGTTGTAACAAAGTCAATGGATTTTATGAATTGCGAATATTCCTGCAACAAGTTTGTCATATATAAATATATACCCTATCACAATTTACAGTATGAACTAAAATTAATAAAAATTTGCAAAATATTTTGTACGTTGATGAGTATACTCTGAAACAGCTCTAAATAATCCCAATATAAAAACCATTGAACTTTAAGGGAGACATGTATGAAAGGGGTTTTCGCACATTTCTGGCATTAAATGCACCAAGCGTGAGTGGGTTGTGATGTATAAAGCACCAAACGAATGTGTTAGGCGCATTGTTCATAAGACTCAACACTTTTTAATGCGCCTAACATGAGGGGGCGTTTTAGGGGCGTTCTGAGGGCGTCACACTACACTCATAATATTAGACACATATATGAATGTGGGTCGGCAAAACTAGACGCATTACTGCTCGAACAGGCAGATCTATCTCAATGTGGTCTGCCTGAGCCTGAGAAGTCTAAGTAGAGCTAGATTTGCTGTTAGGGAAAAAATTTCAATATTTCTCAACTTAGACCAGTACAATAATAAAAAGTAATTTATGATAATTATCAAACTATGTAAAAGTAAATTATTTAAATTTAATAAAAAATATTCATGTAAAATTAACATAAAAAATATAATATCCCAAAAATATAAAAATATCTCTTATAAAATGGATTTAAAATTTATAGAATCTAAAACAAAATTTACATTAAATAACCCACCGATGATGTTCAGATTTTTTGAATTTTTACTACATTAAATTTGAAATGTATTTTTGTTGCTCTCACCCTTTTTCTACATACAGCAAGAGTCAGCACACCACAGGTATTGCAGGGACCTGTGGTCCACCAAGCAAGATCAGTACCATACTTTCTATTCACTGACATGCTATTCTAATGCCTTTTCTTTTATTTCCAGCCTATCTATACCCTTTATACATTTTTGGTGCATTACTAATGCGTCTAAGTTCCATAATGTGCCAAACACACAAGTGAGTTGCATCGAACTTTAGACACCATTTATAATCGCACAAAAAACATTTTCATACATTTAGGCGCATTATACACTGAAAGCGAGGTGCGATAATTCACTTCAAAGCTCCTTCTTTCATACATGTCTCCCTAAATGTATTTTGCAAGTGCTATATGCAAAGTACAAACTGGACCGAATTTATCTTATTATTCCTAGAATAGCCTATAGGTATATGTCTTACAAGCACCATGTGTTTCATAAAAAAGGCTTTGGCAATAATACAGAAGTGTTTCATTTGAACTTCTCTTTGCTGCCTTTTGTAGTAACTAGTACTCTGGATTGCTACGGTCATTGGCAAAGTAGAGATCAACCATTCTAATCATGTTTCTTGGAAGGAAATGCAAGCTAATTCATTTGCTGTGTTAGACTGTTCCTTCTATAAGTTACTTGTTAGGAGAAAATGAGAAGTGCGTCCCCATGGAGAATCGTGTAACACAGGCACAGGGTTATTATCCTAATTCACAAATAAGTGAGAACTGGGTTATGTTTCATGTGGGACTTTCTGAACTCACTGAAGAAGTGTCACAGAAAAAAAACAAAGCAAACCCGAGAAAATAAAGTAAGGATTTTAAGTGTGAGTTAATAAAAAATTATGCAGAAAATTACCCATGCTTCTAATAAGTATTTGCCCTTTTACAGATGTATAGCTAAATATTTTTTAATCCTTAAACATAATGTCATAGTTGATATGTGAATCTATTTGGATGAATACTCTTTATTTAAGGAGCAATGTAATTAATTAGATACAAATGTAGCAAAGCTTAAAGGGGTTTTGCCATGAAGTAAAATTGACATGGGAAGCTTGCAAATGAAATAACAAACATTTTCACTATTCATTATTATTAAAAATTCTGCACCGTTTTTGTTTTAGATGCTCCTTTAGGGCTCGTTCAAGATTTATTCTGGACTGTTTCAGCTGTATTCCGCCTATTTGAGCCCCCAATCGCTGAAATCAGCCCCCATGCATTACGGGTAACCCACAGTTTCATGAGAACTATTTATTCCCCCCCTCCCCCCGCCGGGCAATACTGAATAATAAATGTCTATGGGCCGGCGACCCCCGGGCCCCCGCCCCCGCGCACCACCGGGCGAAATTTGGGGGCCAAAATCCGCCCCCACTAAATAACCCGGGGTAAAACTACCCCTTTAGTTCCATTGTTTACGCTCAATCCAGGGAATACGCCGGGGTTTTGAGAGTTTCTCAGTCCTGGGCGACATGCTCAGACATACCTCCCCTCTCAGGCAGCTACTGATGTTCAAACCCCAGGTGCTGTCCTCTACCCTTCCTTTTACTCCTTGTAATTAGTCAAAAGTGCAAATAAACCGATGATATTGCATTGATAACAGAAAAAAAAAAAACAGGTTTGGTTCCGCAGGGGTTTTAACCTTGGGCTCTTAAAAAATTATCCTTAGCTACTCACAAATTTACATAAACAACCTTTTTTTTGACTGCAGAGAGGAAAGGCCCGGTGAGGTCATCCTGTGGGTCCATGATATCAATTCAAACAATCACCCGCCCCCTTCTGGCCATAGAGCTGAAGACTGGATGCACCCAAGGGATAAAAGAGATTGTGGCAAAACCCCCCTTTAAAGAGGCTTCCCATTTACATTTATTGATGAACAGACCCCCATAAGATGCCGCGAATGGGGAATGGTCGCACTTGCACAAGCTCTCCATTATCCTTGAAGGGAATGCCGGTCTCCCCAGGATGCCATTGCAAGACCCCCGGATGGAAAACATTTTATTGGGTTTTTAAAATATCTGGATGACACAAAAAGAAGATGGCGGTGGCGGGGTTGTCAATCTAGCGACTCTCGTAAAACTCGCTCTATAGGTTTATGTTTAGTAAGTAAGATCTCGCGTGAAAACCCCTTTACTTCTTGATTCTATGAAATTCTAAAAAACCCACTTAAATGAAGAAACCAATATATTCCTTGGGGTGGTTACCCCCGTTGCAAGGGTTTAAATAAAAGGGGTTTCAGCCCCTCCATTTTTGGGAGTTTCTGTGAGTTTCAACCTGTGTGGGCTTTTCTTTCCCCCCTCGCGACGCCATTCCCCCTCAACACTGGCCTGATCCCTGTCTGGCGGACCACCTTTCCCTCGTCTGCCGAAAACAAGCTTGGTGGGAACCGGGCCCACAACAGCACCCCCACCTGGACATCGATACGGAGACCCGACCCGGAAGACCGGGTAAGTAACCCCTTGTGTTACTGCCTGTCCTTGAGCTCTGTCGCTGTTCTTTGGGGGGAAAGGACGTGGTGCTTCATCATGCTGGGGAATGTCTCTCTCTCCTTTTCTCCCTTCCCTGCTTAAATTTTGCTTTAAAATGTTTACATTGCTTTAGGCGTATGGTTTCACGATTGGAGGGGGGAGATAACCTGAGTCCCCCGGGGAAAAAGGGCTGTCCCCCTTTCTCCCCATCACGATAAAGTTAAGAAGCAGCCTGGCTCGGGAATTATTTTTGTATTAAATTATCATCCATCATTTGTAAAATTGAGTCGGGAGCTGAAGAAATGGAACAACTTGCCCCCAATCCTTGACAGGTCGGATAAATTTAATAAAAATTATTAGCCTCCAAAAATTCTGTATCTTATGCAAACCACCCTTGCTATTAAAGCACACGGTGTTGGGGGTTTTTAAAAAAAATTTTCTCTTCTTTTATATGGGCTCACAAACGCCACAGAATGATTGAAGATTTAATGCCCCCAAAGGATAGGGGGGCTGGGGTTCCCAGAGTTAGGACTATAATTCGCTGTCTTTACGGCATTGATGATTTGGATTCAAAAGTCAAATTTCTTTTTAATCTGTCTCTTTTAATCTGTCTGGCGAAGCCTTGGAGCTTAAAAAGCTTAATACAACAAAAACTGATATCCCCCTCCCTTTAGGAAAACTTTTTCATAAAGGGTACTGTGGCTGCATGGAAAAAGTCAGAAAACTGATGGGTCTTTCCCTTTTTATGCTTAAAAAAACATCTGCTTCTGGGGGGGGTTTCATCCGGATTTTCCCCGCGGGGGGGAAAAAACCCAGATTTTTAGAAAAATGGCGTGGAGTGGGGGTTTTTCCTTCGTTAAGCTTTTGTATCATCACCCCGAAAAATTTTTTTTTTACCCGGGGCCGGAAAAGTAAAGTCTAAATTGGAACCCAAAGGGGGTTTTTATTGGGCCTTTGCTCAGGTTTTGGGCTTTGCGGGGGCCCGGGTTTTCAAATTTCTTTTAAAAGAGTTTCAAACCAAAAGTTTTGATGTCTTTATAGTTCCCCCCCACGCAAGAACTCCTTGTCTTTTTCTATACATAAACCCTCGGGGATTTTTTTGGGGGAGAAAAAAAGCCCAGTCCACAGAAATTTGCCCCGGGATGGGCGCGCAAAGGGGGGAATCCTGATCTCCCTGTGCAGAAACTAAAAGGCTGGAAAGCTCATTGGAAAGTTATCCCATGCAAAAAAATTGGAGAGAATCCCCCCAATTTTAATTATTTACATCATGAAAATATATGGTTTGTATTCCTCCGTTTCCCAAAGGTGCCGGATAGATGGTGGCTTGTCCTAAGTGTTTTTCCCCCCCCGGTGTGCGGTTTTAAATATAGGGCATATGGGTTTCCCCAAAAACCCCAAGACTTTGGGAGCATTTTTTTGATTAAAATTTCCCGGGAAAACCTGGTTTTTGGAGCTGGTTTCCCCTCCCCCCACGAAATTTGATCTTCCAAAATCGCCCCGAACGTTTTCTGTTTTCAATTTTTGACTAACTTCTTTTTTATGGTTGCAAAAGATGCCCCCTGAAAGGGGGCCCAATCAGGATTTTCCCCTCCATGGAAAATGGTGGTTGCTTTGGTTAAACAACTTCTTGTCTGATAAAAGGGAGGGGGGAGAACAACAAGGAACCCCCAACCCCAAGGGTTTTTTCCGTAAAGGGAAAGGGTTTTTATTAAAAAATTTTTTAAAACACAGAGGAAAATAAAATCTTATGCTTTTTTTAAAAGACACGAAGGGGTTATTTACTTAGAGCCTTGGGGGGGGAATCTGGGCCCAAATTAAAAGGGGGGCCCTGTAGGGAAAAGAAACAAAATGGTGGGAGTTTCTCTTGGGGTTTCCCGAGACCAATAACCCAAATGTGTGACTCCGAGGGAAATTAATTTAAATTTTGGATTTGTAAGGCTTTGGGGGTTTGGGGGGGGGGTTTGTTTATTTTTGGGGGGGGGATATTTTTTTTAAAAGGGGACACTGAATACTGATTAATCGTTTTTTTATACTTTTTTTGTTCCTTTGGTGTCAATAAAAATTATTTAAAAAAAAAAAAAAAAAACAGCCCCTTTGGCCTTTTCCCGGGGGCCTGGCCTTAGGGGCTGGGGACTCGGGTGCGATGGGGGTTCTTTTCTCTCTATCCCTCCCGAGTCATGCAAAAAAGCTTTGAAAAGCCCTGGCCCCCCGGGGGGGTTGTCTTAGGGGCCTGGGGACTTAGGGGGAAAGGGGTTTTGGACGGACCTATCTTGGAGGAGGCTGTAAAAAGGGCAGTGTATAAATGACCGAAAGATTGGATAGGGGTTCTGCATTTCCCTTGTTGGTCCCTAAAAAGGGGTTCCAAAAAGGTAAAGGGATTTTTTTCCTTTTGTCCGTGAGTCTGTGTGACTTTGATGAGTTGATTTGTTAAAAAATACTTTTAGGGAAAAAGTTTCTGTACATCTGAAAACCCTTTTATTCCCTTTAGTGTATACATGCATAAAAATTTTTTGAAAACCGGTCTAGATGGTTAATTTTTAGTATCAGTATTTTGTGTTTGCACTTTTGCAATGCTTCCTTGCCATAGAGAAAAATGTAAAAGGGGTTCAAGGGGGTTTCCCGCGAGGACCCCCAGTGGGGACGTGTAATTTGTCTTTTAATAGGCAAGGCTATACTGTAGCATTGCCCCCAGTGGATTGTGCGGCCCCGGGGCTTTGTCCCCCAGCACCACGGGTTTTAATTTGGGGGACAAAAATCATTGCTGTTTTGGGAAAGTGTGGCCCACGAAATGTTTAAACCCCCGGGGCTTGCCGGCGCTTGGATGGTGAATTCCCCGGGGGGAGCCGCCCACAAAAATGGGGGCTACCCAGAGAAAAACGAATCCTCCAAACAAAGAAACGGGGAGAAATGGGTTTCTCTGCGATAACATTGTGCAATGCGCAAAAGGCAGGGAAGGGTAAAAGATCGCAGCAAATGTTAAAAAAATTTGGGGGTGGAGCAAATGGGCCACAAATTTAAACCCCTGCAGGGAAAAAATCCCTCACTAACTAAAAGGGGTTGGCTAAAAGGGACTATGACAAAACTGCCCAAGCCAAAATGTGGAAATGACGTAGCCCGGGGCAATGAAAATGACTAAAACACAATTCCAAAGACACTAATAAAAGGGGCCCCTTTAAAAATAGGGGACAAAATTTAAAAATGCCAAAAAATTTTGATGTGGAAAACCCTTCCTAAATGCCAAGCCTGAAAACCCCCCCAAAACCCAGGGTCCCCCCATGCCCCCAACCTTCATAAAATTTGGGGCCCAGAGGGGTGGACAGGGCCTTGATGTGGGCAGAAAAAATCCAGATTGGAGGGGATAGTGCTCAGCCTGTGGGGGTCCCAAAAACTCACCCCCCAGGCTGTGGGATTTTTTTCTGTTGATCAAAAAAGTCCCATGCCAAGTTAGAGGGGGAAACAGGTAGAGACAAAATGACTTCGGGTTATCCCGCCCAAATGGAGCCCCGCTGAGCTCCCTGCCCAATGGAATCCCCTGCCGGGACCATTACTGTCCCTGCATTTTTCCTTTCCGGTAAACGGGAAAAGGCACCGGGAAGGCATACCATGCCACCGGGGGAGCCCAAAGAGACCCCTCCTAGAGCCCAAAAGGGGGGGGGGGGGTACCCCAAAAATTAAAAAAATGGAAAAAGGCATCGGGAACAGTCCCTATAAAAAAACCCCAAAAGATCAGTCTGGCACAGAATTTTAGATGCCTTTAAATTTGGGGTTTACAAGAACAGCGGGAAAAACCAGACGACAGTTTCGGGACACGGGCCCAAGACTCCAAACGGACAGAAGTCAAATTTACAGTTTAAAAACAGCTTTTGGCTTGTTTAGGGGTATAGGAAAGCTGACAATAAGGACATGGACTTTTGAAACACACTTTCATTTTCCGGCAAAAGGCACCCATACAAGACGCTGTCAAAAAAGGCCCGCCCAGACTGGGGGACCTGCCATTTTCCCTAAATTAGTGGCCAAAAGCTAAGGGAGCTGGCGGGGTTTACAAACTAAAAAAAAGCCTGTAATATCCATAAACCCCCTGCAGGCCAAGGGGAAAGATTCCCAAAGCGATTAAAAAGGAAAAAGGCCCCCCCCATGCCCCGGGCCCCACCAAAAAGACAACTTTGGAATTTTTGGAAAATTGTGGGAAAAGGGACTTATTCGGGCCAGATGCCCCAAGGAGGGGCCGGGGCTACCCCCCGGGCCTCCCCAATGAAGTTTAGGCAACCCTTTGTGGTTCCCTCAATGTTCACCACCCCTTTGACACCCCCCCCCGGCCCACATTTAAATTTCATCACATTTTAAAAGTAGGACAGGGGGAATTCAATCGTTTTTCTAGTGGAACAGGGCACCCCCATACTTTTTTTAAAAGAGCTTATCTCTTCGATTACATTTTTTTTAAAGGGGGTTGAGGGAAGCTTTTTTAAACTTCCACTAAAAAAACCCGTCAAATTGAATATCCATGATGCTTTGTTATGGGTTACAGGTGTTTTTGGTGAGCCCAGATAGCCCCAATAAAATTATTTTGGGACTAAATTTTGAGCCCCAATGGGGGCCCATCTGTAGATTTCTCCTCGGGAAGGGCCCCAAAATTGAAAAGCGCCTTTTGTGGGGAAAGCCCTTTGTTTTCCCTAAAGGCCCTCTAAACGCCCAAACCTGCCACCCCTCCCCCAAAAATCTGAGAACCCAGTTTGGGGTTATCGGGGGTTTCCACCCACATTTGTGGGCAACCCCCAAAAACAGTTTTTTGGCAGGCTACCAAAAAAAACTCCCGGTAGTAGTGAATTTAAAAAACCGGGCACCAACCCCCCGGTTTTCCGACAGTATCCATTAAAACACTTAAACAAAAAGGGGCCCATAGCAAAGGTTTTTAAAAAGCCTGTTGGAAAAGGGACGGGTTTATTTTCCCCATAAAAAAACCCCTTTTTAAACACGCCTCTATTCCAGTAAAAAAGAAACGACTGGGAAGGGTCACCCCCACCTACCAAATGGTACATGATTTAAGGGAAATTAAATGCTGTAACTACATAAACACCCCCACAGGCCCCCCAACCCACAAACCACCTTGCTAAATCGGTCCCCTTTGGATCCCACATGCTTCCAGTGATAGATTTTGCTAAGGGCCTTTTCTCCATCCCTTGGATAAAGAGTTTTGGGAAACTCCTTTGCCTTTCCCTTTTCAGAAATGGGCAGAAATCCCCTGGGGGGGGCCCAAACCCTCCGGGGCTCCCTTTTTCCCCAAACTTTTTTCTCTACTGTTTTTCACTCTGTTTTACAATTTTGGCACCCCCCGGCCTCCCCAAAACACTGCCCTTTTCTACAATCCCTTGGGACGATCCCCTGTTGTTTTTGTAGCAGCCCTGAACTGTTTTTAAGTTTGAATCTTATCTTTGCTTTTTTTCCTTGTTTAAAAATGGCTTTTTAAGGGGCCTCCAGGGATAACCCTCCAATTTGTCAATCAACCCGTGACTTTCCGGGGTCACTGTATTTTCCCCCGGGGAAATAAAAACATCTCACCTAAAGAGGAATAGCTGTTTATACAAAAACCCCCCCCATCCCCAAAAAGACCCCAAGGGTTTTTTACAAAGCATTCTTTGGACTTGTCAGTTTTTGGTCCTTGGATTTAAAAAATTGCTCTCAAACAATCCAACCTTTATATGAAGGGTCTAAAAAAAAGGGGCCCTTTTAAAGCTGACACCAAAAAGCTTAAGCGCATTCCATGACAAAAGCTAACCCTCAACCACGAGCCCCAGAAATTGGGCATCCCCACTTTATAAACCCCCCTTTCACATTATTCTGCCATGAGGGGGGGGGTTTTTGCCTCGGGTGTATTAAACACAAAAAACAGGGGGACCCGTATGCCCCCAAAACAATTATTTCCACCAGTTTGTAAAAGCATTGCTATGCTTTCCCCTGTTGCTTCGGGGAAGTAGCGGCCCCTCGAAATTTGGTATTTAAATCACAGGCCCCCGGGGTTTACTACAACACCCGTTACATTCATGTACCACATTTTTTTTTGGAAACTGCTACACAACCAAACTAAAGCACTTGTCACAAGCCAGAATCAAAAAAATCAAAATTAAACACTACTCGCCCCCCACATCACCCTGAAACGCGGCACCTTTCTAAATCCACCCAACCCTACTGCCAGTGGATTTAGAAGAGGGGGGGAAACAGATGAAGTGGGCAAAAAAATTGGAAACCAAAGTTTTAGACCATGACTGTTGTGAGCTGATGATGGTTTGAAACAAAAAGGGTTATCAAATGCTTTGAAACCCCGCTAAATAAAACCCCGATGCTGAGGGATTTTTGGAATGGCTCCAGAGGTGGAACGAAGGGCCAAGGACACTTTGTCCCCCAGGTATGAGTAATCCAGGAAGGGAAGGTAGTTTTTACAAAAAACCAATGCATCCTCGCATCAGCCCCGGAAGCCGAGTTGCCAAAGCACTTTACGGAAAGCATGTTTCTTTGGGTAAAGGATTGGGGAAATTTAAATTTTTACACCAAAATTTCCCGGGACGGGGCCCTTTGGGTAGACAAAAATTTTTGGGGTTTTGGAAGAGAGGGGGTATTTGACTACTCGGGAAAAACCCAATTTTTGAAATTTTGAATTTGTTTAAGGGAACCCCCCAAAAAGGGCCCTTTAGTGCCCAAGGAAGGGAGCCATAGTTAAAGTACCTCCCAAGAGAAGAAGGGTTCCCACAGGTCCCAAAGGGGGGTGCCCAGGGAGACCAGGCCCCTAAGCAAAACAGCGAACCCGCCACTCATTGCTTTGCATTGCCCACTACAACCATATCTGTCCCCCTTTTGCAGGAACTGCAGGCTCAGAAATGCCCCAAGACTAAAAAAAAGGGAAAGGATGGACAGGGGGGCCCCAGAAAACAGGGGGACTCCCGGCAGGTTTAAAAGGCCCGAAACCTGGTTTTCCTCGGAGCTTGTCCCCCCTTTTATGGCTAATCTCGCACAAGGCCCCCACTCACCCAAAGGGGGGTTGAGCGCCCCTAATGCTTTAAAAAATTGGTTTGCCCCAGGAATTCAAACCCTCTTTGATAAGTAAGTTCAGGGGGTTTTTCTGGGAATTTTGCCAAAACATAACCCGGGAAGGGGTTTTTTTAAAAAACCCCTTGAAAAAAACACCCTAAACCCTTGTATCCATTCCAAAGAGTGCAGCTGGATTACATAAAAGTACCCAAGGGGGGGCACATATGAGTATGTTTTTTGAGCCAAACGATCTGTTTTTCTGGGTGGCCGAGGCTTGGGCCCGTAACTCCCGGCCCCCAGCCAAAAACACAGGGAAAAAAAATTTCCCAACAGAAAAAAAGTTGCAGGTACGGAGTCCCAGAGGTAAAAAGAATAACAAGGTACCCATTTCACAGGGGAAATAATGGGACACATATTTTAAAAACCCTGGGGAATTACAAAAAGCCCTACACCCCCGTAAACCAAACCCCCAAAGTAGCGCGATAGAAAGGGTTTAAAGGGAAACCCTTAAGTTTTTAAAAAAGCAGAAATATTTGGACTCACCCCGGAACCATGAACTGGGTTGAAAACTTTACCAGTGGTACTGTATTTCCATCCGCACCCCCCCCCACGGGGCCGGGGGAAAAAAAATTAGTCCGTTTTTAGATTTTATTTTTGGTTTTGCGCCAAAGAAAGGATTTTATTTTCCCCCCAAAAACTACAGGCAGATTACTCTAACCCCCAACTTCGTAAACCCGGTAATTTTTCATGAAAAACCTGTCCAAAGGGGCATTCACGTGTTTTTCTTCTATACCCAAGGGAAAACCAAATTCTCTTAAGGTAAAACCCTTTGGTTTTCCCGGAAATTTGGGGGGTTCTGAAGAGGGACGCAAGGAAAAAAGGGCCTTTTGGCCAAGGTTTGGCGGGGCCCCTACCAGGTACAATTTTGGGCACACCGACAGCCGTAAAGGGTTTGGGTGGGAGGCCATCTGGGTCCAAGCCAAATCACTGGGAAAAAAGGTTTTCCCAAGGACAAACCCGCCCGAATCAGGGAGATAGCCCTACGACATGATTTACCCGGTGAAAAAAAGTAAACCGGGGTGAAGCTTAATTTTTTAAAATGCAAGCTGGTTTGCCTGTTCTTTGTTTTTAATGTTTTTTCCCAAACAAGGGTGGAAGGAGAAAAGCGGACCAATTCCAATTTTGGCCCCGCACCACAAAATGCCAAAAAGCTTTAAAAGCCTTCCCGATTTCTGGATAACCCCCCCACATCCCCCGGGCCAAACCCCAAAGGAATCCCCGATTGGCGTTTTTTTCCCAAAAATCGATGAATGACCTGAACCCCACAGGGCTACCGCTATGATGTTCGAATTTAAATGGATCACACTGCTTTAAAAATGCCCCCCGGGCCAGGGGGAATATTCTTAGAGATTGTGGTTTAGCTTAAACCCCCCAACTATGGGGGTTTTGGGGCCCCTGTAAAGTGAATCACATAGCAAAAAATTAAAGGTCCCCTGGTCCCGTTTGCCAAAAGGTACACTGGAGGGGGAAAGAAAGTAGAAAAAGCAACTCTAGCATTTAACATGGAAAATTTAAGGTGCCCCCGTGCATTAAAAGTTTGGGGGTTTTTAACAGCTTGTGTTTTTTTCCATTTAAAGAAAACCCCCCTGTGCCCCTGAGTGTGCCTGTCCGGGGAAAAAACAGAAGGCGACCAATGGGCTGCGTAACCCTTTTTTATGATAAATTTATGGTTCCCGCGTGGGTTTTGGAACCCCCAAAGGTTAAAAAATGATTCCAAAGGTTTTTTAAAACCGGGACTTTATTACCAAATTTTTGGTAACGGGGGTTATTCATGACTCCCCATGGAGCTTGGGGAAAATTTCACCTTAGGAAGGTTTGTTTCCCTGCTATAAAAACACCCCAAAAAAACTCATTCACTCACACTGAGGAAAAATTTGGATGGGAAACGGGAGTATTTTACAAAAAAGCAATAAAGTTGGATGTGGTTCCCCCCGCCTTTGGGCCGGTTGGGGAAAGAATTTGCAAAAAAGTTTAAAAAAAGTATGCCAGCATCATGGAAAGGAAATTTTTAATGAAACTACAAGGGTTTCCCTCCCCTGCCCTTAATGAAAAAATTAGCCCAGGGGTTTGGAAAAAAAAAAAATGGCCCCCCAGGGAAAAGAATTGGGGGCCCCCCTTTGGGGGATCTCCCCCCTTGCAATTGAAGGCCGGGGCTTTTTGGCGGTCATAGGTGAGGAGTGCGTAAAATTTGGGTTGAGGACCCTTTCATGACCCCAAAAAAAGGCCACAAAGAACCCAAAATAAGGGGGGTTGCAGAAAAAAAAAGGGATTAAAATTACTAAGGAGGGATGGAATCCTTTCTCTTGGATGGGTTCAATAGGGACCTGGGTTAAAATAAAGCTTTTTTGCCCGCTTAAAACCCATGTAGTTTTGATAGGCTTGATTTTTGTTTTCCCCCCTAAAATTTGGGTTTGGGAAATTTTTTAATGTTTTTTTAAACTCCCCGTTTTAGCCCAAAGAATTGGGGGTTCCCCACTTTCCCTGAAAGTGATTCTACAGCCTTTAAAATGACCGTTTTGGGGACCCTATCTCAAAAATACTTTTCCCCCTTCTTTAAGGGGCCTTTTCTGGCCGTTTTTTTTACATCTAGAAAAGTTTGAGTTTGTGTGTGCTTGTAATGGGATTTTTAATAAAAAAAAAAAAATGTGTGAAGCCCTTTGGGGAAAGACCACTAAGGGAGGCAGTCATAATGGATAAAAACCCAAAACTTAATCCCACAGGTTTGCAGCTTGTCTGCCCAAAATTGGGGGAGACACCCTTTTGGACCCCCCCCCAAAAGGAATTTAGGGCCCAACCCAGGGAAAAACAGACATCTCACTCATTTAAACCAAAAAAAAAATATCTTTTCCCCCCGGTTGGTGCCCGGGACTGGCAACTTCTGGCCCCGTTTTTGGTTCCCCTGCCGTGCCAGGGACTGCTCTGAGGGTTTGCCCCCTGGCGGCCCCTAGTCAACAATTTTATCCTCACCATCAGAGGCAATGGGGGAAGAGGCTGGTGGCCGCTTGGTTTTCGCCCCCTTTTTGGGGTAAGCCCGGCAGTGGTCCAGTGGGTTCATTACCTGCTCAAACCCGCCTTTCACCGGGTTACGCAGCTTTTTCCCCCTGGTTTTCTGGGCCCTTAGGGAGAGATTAAAATGAGACCAAATCCCGAGGGGGAAATGCTGTGGTTGGGGAACCCAAAGGTTTTTATTTTTTGTCTAAGGGGGCATTTCCACTTGCTCAAGCAAAAAAGCTAGAAGATTAAAAAACACAAAGCAGCTTACAAAGGAATCCGCGCAAAGAATCCTAATCCTCGGTTGGGGCCTCCAGAAATTTAAAAAAAAGGCGGGAAAATTTATAAGGGGAATCGCCGGGCTCCCCGGGGTGCCCTTGCAAGACCCCCCGGAAAGAGAAGATCATATTTATTGTGTTTTATAAATTTCCCGGATGACACAAAAAAAGATGGGCCCCCTTTGGGTTTTTGTCAATCTAGCGACTTCGTGAAAATAAAGTTTCCCAGTTGGCTTATGTTTTTGTTAAAATAAAAATACTCGCGTGTAAAAACTTGCTTCGTTGATTTTATGAAAATCCTCAAAACCACTTGAAATGAATGTTTAAAACCCAAACATTTCCTTGGTGGTTTTTCACCCTGTTGCAAAGGGTTTTTAAAAAAAGGAGGTTCAGCCCCCCCATTTTTTGGGGTTTCTGCTGGTTCAACACCTGTGTTTGGGTCTGTCTTTCCCCCCCTCGCGACGCCATTCACCCACAAAAACGTGGCCCCGATCCCTGCTGGCGGACCCCCCTGTCCCCCATTTGGGCCTTTAAAAGCTCTATGGGACATCCAATTTAAACCAAAAACACCGATCGGCTGAAAAAAACTCCCCTTTGAACGGAATGGGCAAGTGCAACTAACTCTTGTTTTTGAAAAAAAGTCGTTTGGGGGCCCAAATTCCCCCGATATGTGTTTTTTGATCAAAAAAAAATGAAAAGTTTCCAAGTTTTGTTGGTGCACATTAAAGGGTTTTTTAAAAAAAAACTCAATAAAAAAAGGGCTTTTAACTGCAAAAAAGGGATTTTGGGTTGTCTTGGAAGCTGGGGTTTTCCAAATTTTTTTCCCCATTTCCCCAATTGGTGCAGATTTCCCCTTATCACAAATTTAATGGCATATCCCATGCCATTTATATTTCAAGGTAAGAACATCCCTTTTACTTAAAAATTATGCACTATGATACTGTGGGGAGTGGGAAGGGTTTTCTCAACTTTTTTGGGGTTTTTTTTAAAGCTCTAAGAACCCGATTAAACAGATTTTGGTTTTAGTAAGATATTGCCCCCTTTAAGTTAAACTGCTACAAAACCCGTATATTTCTTTTTATGAAAAACTATCATTTTTCCTTTTTTCAAAAAGGGGGGGGTCCTATCTAGCTGTTTTCACCTTCACCGCCCCCTTCCCGGTTATTCTTTTATTTAAAGGGTATGGGGAGGTCGAACAGTCCTGACATTTCAGCTTGCTTTGCCCTACTGAACCTGTTACATGGACATTACTAAAGGAGGGGGTTTTAGAATCAATTATTTTGTTTATGTCTGGGTTTTAAAGTGAGCTATGAGTTAGTTGTACTTCTTATTATACAACCTTCTAGTAGAAAGAAAAACTTACATGCTCCCCGGGGAAATTTTTAGTGCGAATATTTTGATGTAAATACAGAGCTATGGGCTCTGCAGACCTTTGCGCATACACAAGGATCTGTCTAGTCAAAGGTTTAAAGGGTTTTTTCTCAGAAAAAGATAAGATCAGACCCGAAAAGCAAGCTCCGCCCTGCGTTAAGACCATGCAGAGAGTGACATCCCCACCTTTGGCCATTGTTAGAGCAGAGAGAAGGATGGGTAACAGAAAAGTTTTGTGTAATAAAGCAAAAGATAAGAACACTTAACGCTAAAAAATAAAGCAAAATCAAACACAATAGATCTGGAATAGTTTTTTTTTTTTCCCTTTGTTACATGTTTAAATTCAATCAATGTGAGGGGAGTCCCACTTTTTAAAGGATTTACTCCTAAAATGCAGTAATTTAGGGAGCTTTATGAAAAGGGGCAGACTCTCTACCCCACCTTTGGGGGTCACATGTCTAATGACAGAGTTGTCCAAAAAAAATTTCCACTCCCCCTCAAAAACAAAAAAGGCAGCAGAAAGTAAATAATAAAAAAAATTTTCTCACCGTTGGGTATTTTCACACTACACTCTACTGTCCCGGGGGGGGGGGGGGCCACAATACAGGGTTTTTTGGAAGTATGCACTGTCATGGCGCGAAGGCCACAAACAATTGTTATGTCATTTTTTTTCCCCGGGCTACAATACATCGTTTTGTACGCCGGGGAGGAAGCGAAATTTCATATTCTCTTGAGGCTAGAATTACCAAATTTTGGCGTCATTTTTTAATATTGAGCCAAAATATGGGCGAAATGTCGCTACAATACCCCTTGAAAATACCCTTTTTGACCCCGGGCGCTCTATTTTTACATTCCATCACTATGATGTCCCCTACGGCCTTTATATGTGTAAATTTCTACTGCAGGGTGATGAAGGGGGTTTAAAACAGCTGTTACGCAGTCCTACTGCAGAAAAACGTGTTTTTTTATTACATTATTTGCAGACAGTTTTTGGGCTCTTTAAAACATCTTGAAGCAGCTTTTTCACTAAATTTTCCCCATAAATAATGCCCCCCAGAAAAATGATGTGGCTCCGACACTAAACTTCCTGCACAGAAAGCGTAGGGGCCCCCCACAGTGTGGGAAACAAATTTTTGCCCCATTTTATTTAAATCAGGTTGTGTTGCAGTTCCTCTGTCAGGGAATGGCTATAAAAGGGCACTCTGCATGAGGAATGCCAAAGGGTGTTGGGGCATCCATTTTTTAATAGACGGAGTTTCCAGGGGTCCCAAAACAAAAAATTATGCAAATCATTTCAATTTGCCCCGAAAGATGGGTAGGGGTGTTAAAAAAATTTGGTTCCTCTGGGTCACCGTGAGGAATAGTAAGAGCCACGCTAGAAGCGGGGTTTAGGAGCCACCAGTTCTTCATAACGCCTGCCACAAGGGGGGGGGGGGGGGGGGTTGGGTTTGCTTGCGGGGGGGACTATCCAGTCACGGAGAAGTTTTTGCTGCATCCCTTTTTCATTGAGAAAAAAAATCTTTTCAAGGCTTTTTTCGGCCCTTTTTTTAAAATTTTAAAAATATAAAGTGCAATAAATTGCAAGTATTTCCCACAGCAAGGCAAGAAGTTATGAAATAAAGTCAGAAAAAAGGTAAGATACCCCTAAATATAGGGGGCAGGTTTTTGACGATGGAGGGGAAAATTTTTAAAAATGACCATAAGGGTAGTTTTACACAAGTATTTCGGGGGCGTCATAAATTTTGGTAAATCGCACAATAACCAATCCTGCGGTTTTGGGGGGGGGGGGGCCGGCAGCCCCCTGACATTCATTAAATTTGTGCGGGGTTTGGGTTTAAGTCACTTATCTCCCCGTGTGTACAAACATCGGATTTTACACTGTAACGAGCGGCGCCGCAGGCCCCTTTTTCCCCGGGCTGCGGGCGCGCTCGCTCCCCCCCCCCTTCTGTCCCCGGGAAAATGGGGGGCACGGGGCCGTGGCCCCCCGGTCCTGGGCGCCTCGTCCCCCGGCGTAATAAAAACTTTCCCGGGGCCCCGCTCCCGACCCCCGGGGCCCCCTCATCAGGGCCTGGGCGGTTCCCCTTCCCTAGGGGCGCGCGCCCAGTCTCCCTTTTCTTAAAGGGCCCGTGGCCGGGAATTGGCTGATTGCCGGGGCCCCTGACCCCATATAAATTTGGTCCTCCTCCCAGCCCCGCCGGATCTTTTTTGCCCCCCTGAGCCTTTTTGAGAAAGTGTCTTGTTCCTTGTTTTCCCTTTTCCCTGTCCAGACCCACTCGCCCCCGTTTCCCGACCACGAAACCCCTGCCCCTGTCCCGACCCATTGCCCGTCCCCCCGACTAGCCTCAGTCGCGTTCTTACCACGCTTATCCTTGGCTCCACCACAAGCAAGTCCCGCCAGTGGAAACGACCTGGTAGTTCTCCGCCGCAGCAAGTCCATCCCGCTTTGCGGGGGGCTCGGAAAACCGGGTTTACTTAGATTCCGTTTCCCCGGCTGGGGTTCCACCATCGCTTGCGGTGGCCCCCCGGGTCCACTACCCCTGCCCTTACAGTAAATCCGCCAGGATCCCCCG
>JAODAL010064049.1:0-18919 GCA_025379985.1 Phyllomedusa bahiana
ATTTGTGAAGCGTGTCTAACGTTTTTTCTCTTTACAGATGAAGGGCAGTTTGCACGCCACTAACATACTGCATCGTTTGTGCAAAAGGGGGGAATTGTCAAGTTAAGGGTTAAAGCATGAAAATCTTTTCTCGTGTCCGACACAAGAAACAATTCATAGTCCACCACAAGATACAATTTCAAGGACTCTCGCCTTCGCTTCAGAACCTTGACTTTAAATAATGAAACTTAGCTGTTTATCTTATGGACTTTTGAAACTGTAACGGGACTCAGCCGCGTATCTTATTTTTTAAAAAATGCACTGTAAGCTGAAAAAGTATGTGCTCCGGCTAACTGCGCATGTCAGTCTTGTCATTATTACCAAGCTATATAAGATACTGCTGTAGTAAAACGTTCTTTTGGTTAAGCGCTCACACCTTCTTGTGTGGTTTACTAAGTTACGTATTAAATAATGATAGAGGTGGTAGCAGGCCCAGGCATCCGGGGTCTGGAGCCATAACAATTGGGCTTCACTCAGCAACTAGAGAATTTCCAAAAGGTAGAACTTATCACTACCAAACCATCTCCTATATAGCTTATATTCAGACAAGCCTTAACTACCAAACCTTCTCCTATATAGCTTATCTTCAGGCAAGCCTTGTCCTATGTCACCTACCTACAGGCAAACTTTACCTAAAAACCTTTCTCTGTGTCACTTACAGACATATTAAAAAGAACATGAACCAGAACAAACTCTTTTGGTCAGTACTTGTAACCAGTCTCTAATCAGAATGTACATCACCAACTACAATACTGATATCTGTCCTTTAACCAACTATAAATCCACTGAACTATCCAGGGATTATGTATCAATCCTTAAAAATGGATAGATATTTAGAAAACCCCTAATAAAAGATGAATAAAATGATCCACACCCAGGACATAAAAAGAATGAAGCCTAATAAGTTATTTGTGAATCAGCCCATAAGAAATAAACTTTATAGTAGTGGCTCCAATGTCGCCCGCAAATATCGTTGTCTTTTGCTGAACCCTTGGAGCAATTATTATGACTAAGTCAGGGACCTGAAAAGGCCAATGCGAGCAGGGCAATGGATTACAAATTTGATGCCATGATAATAATGTAGCAGGTATATAAAACATTGCTTCCTGCAGAAGTCTGCTTAAAACACATGGGTCACTCTGCATTGCCTGACTGCACCGTGTGCACTTTCAGACTGGGAATTGAATAGTCCTGAAACTAAATCTCCCTTGACACTCGGCCTGCCAAGAGCAATGTAACCATGTAGTGTCCAAATATTACAAGCTTATCATTTGGCATAATTAGCACATAACACCCTTCTCCCAACACAAATATCCCAAACTATATACATGGCTGAAATGACAAAGCTATTATCCTGCAAGAGGTAAATGCACAATCGAGTCACATTATTATGACCAGCAGCTAATATTCAGAGTAACCGCCGTGTGCAGCACAGACAGCAGCTGGATGGGCTGAGAGCAACTCCATAAGGTCCTGGTAGGTTGTCCCAGGTATCTGGAGCCGACTGCATCACACATCTGCTGGAGGGTCCATAGAGCCAACACCACCATCCAGGGGCCCCACAACTGCTGGAGGGTTCATAGAGTGAGCTCCAACATCCAGGGGCTCCCACAGCTGCTGGAGGGTCCATAGAGACAACACCACTGTCCAGGGGCTCCCACAGCTGCTGGAGGGTTCATAGAGTGAGCTCCAACATCCAGGGGCTCCCACAACTACTGGAGAGGCCATAGAGCCAACACCACTGTCCAGGGGCTCCCACAGCTGCTGGAAGGTCCATAGAGCCAACACCACCATCCAGGGGCTCCCACAGCTGCTGGAAGGTCCATAGAGCCAACACCACCATCCAGGGGTTCCCACAGTTGCTGAAGGGACCATAGAGTCAACACCACCAATCAGGGGCTCCCACAGCTGCTGGAGGGTCCATAGAGCCAACACCACCATCCAGGGGCTCCCTCCCACAGCTTCTGGAGGGTCCATAGAGCCAACACCACCATCCAGGGGCCCCACAGCTGCTGGAGGGTCCATAGAGCCAATACCACCATCCAGGGGCTCCCACAGCTGCTGGAGGGACCATAGAGCCAACACCACCATCCAGGGGCTCCCACAGCTGCTGGAGGGACCATAGAACCAACACCACCATCCAGGGGCTTCATAGCTACTGGAGGGTCCGTAGAGCCAACACCACCATCCAGGGGCTCCCACAGCTGCTGAAGGGCCATAAAGCCAATGCCACCATCCAGGGGCTCCCACAGCTGCTGGAGGGGCCATAGAGCCAACACCACTATCCAGGGGCTCCCACAGCTGCTGGAGGGACCATAGAACCAACACCACCATCCAGGGGCTCCACAGCTGCTGGAGGGGCCATAGAGCCAACACCACCATCAAGGGGCTTCCACAGCTGCTGGAGGGTCCATAGAGCCAACACCACCATCCAGGGGCTTCCACAGCTGCTGGAGAGGCCATAGAGCCAACACCACCATCCAGGGGCTTCATAGCTACTGGAGGGTCCATAGAGCCAACACCACCATCCAGAGGCTCCCACAGCTGCTGGAGGGCCATAAGGCCAATGCCACCATCCAGGGGCTCCCACAGCTGCTGGAGGGGCCATAGAGCCAACACCACCATCCATGGGCTCCCACAGCTGCTGGAGGAGCCATAGAGCCAACACCACCATCCAGGGGCTTCATAGCTGCTGGAGGAGCCATAGAGCCACCACCACCATCCTGGGGCTTCATAGCTTCTGGAGTGGCCATAGAGCCAACACCACTTTCCAGGGGCTCCCACAGCTGCTGGAGGGGCCATAAAGCCAATGCCACCATCCAGGGGCTCCCACAGCTGCTGGAGGGGCCATAAAGCCAACACCACCATCCATGGGCTCCCACAGCTGCTGGAGGGGCCATAGAGCCAACACCACAATCCATGGGCTCCCACAGCTGCTGGAGGGTCCATAGAGCCAACACCACCATCCAGGGGCTCCCACAGATGCTGGAGGAGCCATAGAGCCAACACCACCATCCAGGGGCTTCATAGCTACTGGAGAGGCCATAGAGCCAACACCACTGTCCAGGGGCTCTCACAGCTGCTGGAGGGTCCATAGAGCCAACACCACCCTCCAGGGGCTCCCACGACTGCTGGAGGGTCCATAGAGCCAACACACCACCATCCAGGGGCTAAGCCATGTGCTGGAGGGTCCATAGAGCCAACACCACCATTCAGGGGCTCCCACAGCTGCTGGAGGGGCCATAGAGCCAACACCACCATCCAGGGGCCCCACAGCTGCTGGAGGGTCCATAGAGCCAACACCACCATCCAGGGACTCCCACAGCTGCTGGAGGGGCCATAAAGCCAATGCCACCATCCAGGGGCTCCCACAACTGCTGGAGGGTCCATAGAGCCAACACGACCATCCAGGGGCTCCCACAGATGCTGGAGGAGCCATAGAGCCAACACCACCATCCAGAGGCTCCCACAGCTGCTGGAGGGTCCACTGAGCCAACACCACCATCCAGGGGCTCCCACAGCTGCTGGAGGGGCCATAGAGCCAACACCACCATCCAGGGGCACCCACAGCTGCTGGAAGGACCATAGAGCCAAACACCACCATCCAGGGGCTCCCACAGCTGCTGGAGGGTCCATAGAGCCAACGCCACCATTCAGAGGCTCCCACAGCTACTGGAGGGGCCATAAAGCCAATGCCACCATCCAGGGGCTCCCACAGCTGCTGGAGGGTCCATAGAGCCAACACCACCATCCAGAGGCTCCCACAGCTGCTGTAGGGGCCATAGTGCCAACACCACCATCCCGGGGCTCCCATAGCTGCTGGAGGGTCCATAGAGCCAACACCACCATCCAGAGGCTCCCACAGCTGCTGAAGGGGCCATAGAGCCAACACCACCATCCAGGGGCCCCACAGCTGCTGGAGGGTCCATACAGCCAACAACACCATCCAGGGGCTCCCACAGCTGCTGGAGGGTCCATAGAGCCAACATCACCATCCAGGGGCTCCCACAGCTGCTGGAGGGTCCATAGAGCCAACACTACCATCCAGGGATCCCACAGCTGCTGGAGGAGCCATAGAGACAACACCACCATCCAGGGGCCCCACAGCTGCTGGAGGGTCCATAGAGCCAACACCACCATCCAGGGGATCCCACAGCTGCTGGAGGGTCCATAGAGCCAACACCACCATCCAGGGGCTCCCAGAGATGATCAATTGGGTTCAAGTCTACTGAATTAGGGGGCCAGGGTAGTACTTGGAAGTCTTAGCGATGCTCTTCCAACCAATATCAGACATTTGAGATGTAGCCGTGTGAGATGTTGCATTGTCTTGCTGGAACATCCCATATGCCCCCTTGAAGACATTCGGTATGTTTGGGTGTACATGATCTGCAAAGATGGAATCATACTCAAATTTGTCATAATGATTTCTATACAGATGAGTGGCCCAGCGAATGCCATGAAAACATTTCCCAGACCATAATTATGTCACCACCAACTTGTATTCTTTCAGCAATGGTTGCAGGGGTTTGTTTCTTGCCTGACTTGCCAACAACTATCCATTCAATGAAGCAGAAAACATGACTTATCAGCAGAGATCCAATTCGGATACTGCTGTGAAAATTGAAGCTTTTTCTGTTGATGTAACTTGGTTAGCAGAGGTGCAGTGACATTTGTCTGCTCCAGGGCCCCATACACAGTAGGGTTAGCAGAGGTGCAATGACATCTGTCTGCTCCAGAGCCCCAAACACAGTAGGGTTAGCAGAAGTGCAGTGACATCCATCTTCTTTGGGGGCCCCATGCACAGTAGGGTTAGCAGAGGTGCAGTGACATTTTTCTGCTCTGGGGCCCCATACACAGTAGGATTAGCAGAGGTGCAGTGACATTTTTCTGCTCTGGGGCCCCATACACAGTAGGGTTAGCAGAGGTGCAGTGACCTACATCTGCTCCGGGGCCCCATACGCAGTAGGGTTAGCAGAGGTGTGCATGTCGTGACATTTTTCTGTTCTGGGGTCCCATACACAGTAGGGTTAGCAGAGGTGCAGGGACATCCGTCTGCTCCAGGGCCCCATACACAGTAGGGGTAGCAGAGGTGCAGGGACATCCGTCTGCTCTGGGGACCCATACACAGTAGGGTTAGCAGAGGTGCAGTGACATCTGTCTGCTCTGGGGCCCCATACACAGTAGGGATAGCAGAGGTGCAGTGACATCTGTCTGCTCTGGGGCCCCATACACAGTAGGGTTCACTGCACTGTTGTGTTAGACACACATCTGATTGCTCACTGGTTGAGCTGCTCCACTGTAGCATGTTGGTCTAACCTCTCCCATCAATGACACATAGTGCTCTGCAGTTTCCATGGTACTTATCCACAATGCGCCATTTGTCTACTCCCAATAAACTTTCACCAAAGCAGCAACTCTGAAAAATTGTCTCTTTTCCCCATGAAAGCAATAAGGGATATGTGTGCAGACATATCGCACACCTCATATACCCACCAAGCCTGCTCACCACACACAACTTCCATCATGAGCTATGCACTGCTGAAATTGAAAGTAGGAAGCAGTCATAATAATGTGACTCGACTGTGTATGTAGCGGAGTCTATATTGTTAGTGCAATAGGATTTTGTTATCATTGATTTTAGATTGGACTGTAACTTATGGTATAGTTCAATGGCAAATTCAGCTTAGCTACATTCTGTAGGTGTAATAATGTATGTAACACCAACACACGACACATCAATGGTATGTGTCACTAAAGACTGTGGGCGACATGTATGAATCTCGCCATGTCGGGGCGCACTTTTCCGCCAGTTTTCCGGCGAAATCTGCACCTGATTTATGTCGGCGCCGGGGCGCGCTCATACATACTATGTAAAGTCCGCCGCGCCTCGCCAGTGTTTGAGGCGCAGTACGGGGACCGAGGCACAGTGCGGGGCTGCGCCTGAGATTCTCCGCCGGAGGTAGTGCGCTCATACATGCGGGGAAAAGTCCACTGCGCCTCGCCAGTGTGTTAGGCACAGTGCGGGACTTAGGCGCAGTGCAGGGCTGCGCCTGAGATTCACCGCCGGAGGTAGTGCGCTCATACATGCGGGGAAAAGCTCACCGCGCCTCGCCAGTGTGTGGGGCGCAGTGCGGGGACATGGGCGCAGTGCGGGGCTGCGCCTAAGATTCGCCGTCCGAGGATGTGCGCTTGTACATGCGGGGAAAAGTTCCCTGCGCCTCACCAGTGTGTGGGGCGCAGTCGGGACTTAGGCGCTGTGGGGGGACTACCCGAAAATCTGTTCCGATGCAAAGACAGGCTGGAAAACAGCGAGAAAATCAATCCACATGTCGGTGGGGGAGTATGAATCAAAAATCCCTTTAAAAAGGCGGAAAACATTCCCAGAAAAAGAGCTAAAAACCTCAAAAATAAAAAATACATTTAAAAAAATCACTTTCCAATAATTCAAGAATTAGGATATTGGAAAATTGCCGGGAAAATACCGAATCAAATTCTGAAAGTATTCTCATTGGCGGCAGAAACCGGCCAATCAAATTTGGGAGCGACAGTGAACCATTAAACCTGTGGAGAACAATTGACCAATCAGAAATCAAAGGGGGGACCATTTCAAAATCCAGAAAAAAGTACAGAAAAGAGCTAAATTGCTGAGCTAGCGGGGGCTTGGCATCTCGGCCAATCAGAATAGGAGCGACAGGGACCCTTTCCCAAAACCTATGGAGAAAAATTACCAATCATATTCAAAGGCGGGAAAAAATCAAAATACAGTTAAAAAGCAGAAAACGAGCTGATTGTTGAAGCCGGCGGGGGCTTGTCCACTTAGCCAATCAGAGCACGAGCTACTTTCTCATAGAGTTCTAGGGGGAAAAGAAATTCAGAGGGGAGCTCTTTGATTGGCTAAGTTAAAAGAGGCGCGGTTATTTGGACCAATGGGAGAGCGAGCGACGCTCCTATGGGTTTTCTAATGCAATCTGAAATAAAACAAAAATAAAGAAATAAAAATGATTTTATTGATTTAATTTTTTTTTTTCTTTACCCCCATATTATTGATCATTTTATAAAACACATCAGGACAACTTCGGGAGTCTTATCATTTATTTCGGCCATGTTACAGTTTTATTTCAGATTGTTTTAAAGAAAACCCATGGGGAGCGTCGCTGCGCTCTCACCATTGGTCCAAATAACGGCACTCTTTTAAAACTTAGCCAATCACAGAGCTTGCTCTGAATTTCTTTTCCCCATAGAACTCTATGATAAAAGTAGTTTCGCCGCTCTGATTGGCCGGGATAGCCAAGCCCCCGCTAGCTCAACCAATCAGCTTTTTTCTGCCTTTTTACTGTATTTTTAAACTGTCCCCCTTTGAATATGATTGGTCAATTTTTCTCCATGGGTTTAGAATTTGGGCCACTGTTGCTCCTATTCGAAATTTGGTTCAATACTCCTCCATAGGTTAGAATGGGCCACTGTCGCTCCTATTTCTGATTGGCTTGCTTCTGCCGACCAAATTAAAGGCTTTAAACAATTTGAAAATTACTGTATTTCCCGGCATTCTCTCTATTGCAATTCCTTATGAAACGCCGGTCTAACAACGCGTTGTTTTGGGATTTAATTGATTTATTTTTAGGAGAAGGTTTCAGCCCCTTTATCTGATAATGTTAGACTTAATAAAAATATTTTTTTTATTCCTACTTCCATGCCCCCACGGCACTGAGCGCCGAGATTCATTGCGCCGATCTCTCAATAGACTACAATGGAGAAGTAGCTCGGCTCTGATTGGCTGGGATAGCCAAGCCCCCGCTAGCTCAGCCAAACAGCTCTTTTCTGTATTTTTACTGTATTTGAACTGTTCCCGCCTTTGATTTTGATTGGTCCAAACTTCTCCATAAGGTTATAATGGTCTCTTCCCTCTATTCTGATTGGCCGAGATAGCCAAACCCCCTATAGCTCAGCAATCAGCTCTTTTCTGTATTTTTTACTGTATTTTGAACTGTCCCGCCTTTGATTTTGATTGGTCAAAATTCTCCATAGGTTTAATGGGTTTATGTCGCTCTATTCTGATTGGCCGTTTCTGCCGACCAATGAGAATAGCTTTCAGAATTTGAATTACTGTATTTCCCAGCAATTTCCAATATCCTAATTCTTGATATTGTGCCGTTCTAGAATTTTGGAAAGTGATTTTTTAATTTATTTTTATATTTGGGTTTGAGCTCTTTTCTGAGAAATTTTTAACGCCTTAAAAGGCGATTTTTTTCGGAATCATAAAATCCCTGCCGCACGGAGCTGAGCGCCGAGATTTATCTTCTTCTATGTTTTTCCCCGCATGTTCCTTCTCGCTTCCTTCGCCTCCGCCGGAGCTTTAGACCAAAAAAAAACCAGGGCTGCCTGTCGGAGGCCGGCCGAGCGCTGCACTTTGCCGACTCGCGATCGTACATGCCTCGGAGTTTTCGAGCGCGCCGCGTCCCGCCCCGGAACGCCTACAGTGTGCCCACACCAGGCCCATTGCCCGCCCCTTGCTGTGACGCGCAGCTGACAGTGGCGAACGCTACGCCTAACACCGCATCCCAGCGTCCGACAGCGGATGCGGGTCGGGGAGGCGCAGAATCCGCCTGAAGACAGGCGTAAAGCCCGATCTAACATGTCGCCCGATATTTGCCTGAATTACTACAAAATTAGGATACAAGTCATGACAAAAATAAAGTACACCCTCCTAGAATTATGATTTTAAGTATTGGAACATAATAAATAAATACCTGATCCTTAGAAGGTCTCAAAATGAGGCAAATACAACCTCTGTTACACACCCCCAGACAACGGATTCCACTATATCATTATTTAATTAATAAAAATAAAGCTAACATGGAAAAGTCATGTGTGAAAAACTAAGTACACCCCATAAATTAAAAGCTTGTAGAATCATCTCTAAGTAGTTGCTTTATGTAAGACTCTACCAGTCTCTCGTACTGTTCTGGAGGGATTGTGGCCCATTCTTTCTTACAACATTGCTTATGTCACCTTGGGTGACATGTATGAACGGTTCGCTATATTTTTAACCAGGCGCACTCCAATATCAGGCGCATTACAGAGCGCCCGCGGCACTTTGTAATGCGCCTGAGATCGGGGAAGTGCTGGAGGCGGGGCGCACTACAACCGTATGAAGCTACACATTTATAGCGGCAAATCCAGGCGCATTACTGCAGGAACAGAGAGAGCACTTTAAAAGTGGTTTACCTGAGTCAGAAGTGTCGCTTTTTAGCTAGAAAGCGCTAAATCTATGACCCACAGTAGAAAAGATTCATAGATTTAGGCGCATTCTACGCTACTAATGCGCACAAAAAAATGGCATCTGGGCACTAAAAATCATACAAGTCGCCCCTTGATTCTCATCTTTTCAGCCATTCTGTTGTAGATTTGCTGGTGTCCTCTGGATAATTTTCCTGTTGCATGACCCAGTTTCAGACAAACCTTAACTGTTGAAAAGATTGTCTCACATTTGACATTAGAAGACTTTGGTATATAGGGGAGTTCAATGACTACAAGGTGCCGAGGTCGTGTGGCCAAGGCCATATGGACCCCTGGGTGAAGCAGTGCACTGGGCCATGCTCAAGCACATGACATCCTGCACCCAAATATGACACCACATAAGGGCCATGCAGCTAACCACCCTCAAGCACACCCAGTCATGCCCATTTTTCCTCAAGAAGACCATTGCCAAAACAGTGGCTGC
This sequence comes from Phyllomedusa bahiana, assembly GCA_025379985.1. Lineage (NCBI taxonomy): Eukaryota > Metazoa > Chordata > Amphibia > Anura > Hylidae > Phyllomedusa > Phyllomedusa bahiana. The sequence continues at coordinate 9,761 of JAODAL010064049.1, forward strand.
TTTCAGTTTGGTCCTACACTCTACCCATCCATCCGGATTTTAATCAGAACAGGGTATAGCTGAGATCCTCAATCCCTGAAAAGTACAGAGGCTTGGACCTAAGAGAATTGAGAGTAGGTCCCAATCTAAACTAAGGCCACCTTGCCGCTGTTGGGCCCTTGTAGTTTAATCAAAAATGTGCATTTAGAGCCTTAGATTTTCATACCTACTATATGCAGCAATAAAGAAGTATGAAATATGTTATATATTCATTGTTTACAGGGGCATAGCTAGAGCCCCCTGGTATAAAAAACTTCAACTTGTGCCCCCCTCTCTGCAGACAACGGCTGTGGACCACTTCTCTTTAACAACGGGTTCCCTACTTGGAATGATGGATGCTTGCAATGTAGCATGACACCGAAAATGATTCCTACTTAAAGGGTTGTATAGTGAAAAAAACGTTATAATTGTCTTCCGGTCCCTGCTGCTTCCATTCTAGAGCTTTATTTATAGCTATAGAGCTATAGTTATGAAACAAGGTTGGACCATTGTAAACTTAGCACTTCTCCCCTGTTGTCTCCCCCAGGCACCCTTATCGATTGTAAGCTCTTGCGAGCAGGACCTTCATACCTTGTGTCTCATCTGTAAGTAGCTCTCACTGTGTAATGTCTGTCTTCTGTCTGTAATTATATCCTTTACATTGTAAAGTGCTGCGGATTTTGTTGGTGCCATATAAATAAAGATTATTATTATTATTATTATTATTATTATTATTAAAGCTCCCCGGGATCTGTTCCTTTTCACTTTCAGGTTTTCAATCCAACACACAGGAAAGGCTTATGCTTCATTCAAGTAGAACAGAACGCACGCCTCTTCGGCGTGTTGGGATGATACCCCAGAAGTGAAGAGAAGCAGATTGCTGGGAGCAGCAACAGCCGAGACTAAAAGGCAAGTATTACTTTCCATCACTCTTGATCCATTTCCAATTAAGAGGATTTGAGGATTCAGCCTCAAACCACATAACCCCCTATATCACAGACCTCAGCTCCTCTGCTCTATCATATAACCCTATATATCACAAAGCTCAGCTCCTCTGCTCTATCATATAACCCTATATATCACAGAGCTCAGCTTCTCTCCTCTATCATATAACTCTATATATCACAGAGCTCAGCTTCTCTCCTCTATCATATAACCTTATATATCACAGAGCTCAGCTCCTCTCCCTCTATCATATAACCCTATATATCACAGAGCTCAGCTTCTCTCCTCTATCATATAACCCTATATATCACAGCTCAGCTTCTCTCCCTCTATCATATAACTCTATATATCACAGAGCTCAGCTTCTCTCCTCTATCATATAACCCTAAATATCACAGCTCAGCTTCTCTCCCTCTATCATATAACCCTATATATCACAGAGCTCTTCTTCTCTCCTCTATCATATAACTCTATATATCACAGGAGCTCAGCTTCTCTCCTCTATCATATAACACCTATATATCAAAGAGCTCAGCTCCTCTCCCTCTATCATATAACTCTATATATAACTGAGCTCAGCTTCTCTCCTCTATCATATAACCCTATATATCACAGAGCTCAGCTTCTCTACTCTATCATATAACTCTATATATCACAGAGCTCAGCTTCTCTCCTCTATCATATAACCCTATATATCACTGTTGGGGTTCAGGGGTACACTGCATGACTACTGCTGTCCAAATTGAACACTGAGTGCCGGCGTGAAGAAATGACACCAAAACACAGAGAGCTGGTATGAGTTCCTTCTCAGTGTAAAGCAGGCCCAGAATGAATGACTTTATTACAATACAATGGATTTTTACAAACTGGCTTCAGGGCATGGTTAAGTTCCTTTGTTTCTTGCAGTCTTCAGGAATGTGGCACTAGTTGATTGGTTCTCCAGATATGGTCATGGTTTCCACCCACGTCCATGCTGGCACATAGTGGGGAGTGGTCGAGGAAGCGGGCGCCATCTTGGAATATCTCTGCTTTTCAGCTAAGCTTATATGTGTAACAATGTTTTTGCACCACAAACTTCATTACAAAAGCATTAGAAATATATATGTTTCCCTTAACAATCCCCCCTAAAACATTATTACACTCTGACACTGAGTTTGTTTCACATTGTTTCTTCCGCTACTCTTATATCGCCTGTGCCTGCCAAAGCCGGGAGGGAATAGGGATATGGTTGCTTCACCAGGTTTGAGATGAGCCACTCCTATGCGAGTGACCCCCCCTTTGTAGTTGGGCTTTCCCAGGCCTGACAGGCCCCTATTCTTTCCCTTTAAACATCTGGATCCTAATCTCGGCCATGCCCTTTAAATTCATTGTTGCTAAGTGCAGAATACAACATTGGCCACGGTTATAGGCTGAAAACAAAAATAAAAAACAAATTAAAAATAGTTCTGTGTGTAAAAGATCTCTCTTTAGTCTGTAGAAGTCTTATATCTTCATAGACTGTAAAACAACATGAGTGTTGTTCAGGATAGTGCAGGGGTTATTGTGCCTCACTACCTGATTGATAACAAACAAGCTTGTCTCCATCTTGGTGATGATAGGACTTGGGGAAGAGGTGCAGACATCAGAGCCCCTTGGCTGTATCAATGCCGGTGCAAACGGGGCGGTCAGTGATCAGTGCTTGGAGCAGACATGGCGATCAACACTGGCGCAGACATGGCGGTCAACACTGGCGCAGACATGGTGGTCAACACTTGCGCAGACATGGCAGTCAACACTTGCGCAGACTTGGCGGTCAATGCATCAGCTCCTCTTTGCGGTATCCTTTGTTGTCTGTGGCATCTCCTGGCACCTTCATAATCTCCCATCTGAGTCTTCGGGCTCCTGGCTCCTTGGCAATCTGTGTATACTGAAGATGAACCTTAAAAACAAACTTGAATCCTTGCACGTAATCACACAACAATGACTCCATTCATTGCAGTTGTCACGTATAGTAAGTGTGGCTGTGTGGGGTGGACATGGCACTCTGTTTGATGTCAGTCACATTGCACATATAATGCTCAGTCACATAAGAGCAGTAGAGTAACCTGCTCTCCTCCAGTTTGATCTTCACCACCCCTACAGTGAATAAATGTCACATAGTAAAGAAGGTTGTTGTAATCCAATGATTGATTGGGACAATCCAGTAATAATAATAATTAAAAAAAAACTGTGCCCATATTGGCCTTTGAAGCTTTCTGACACAGCAAGAATGTACTTTAGAATAATAAAACTTCTCATCACATGACAATCTAACTACTATGAAAATAAGATTCCTATAAAACACTTATATTAGCATTTGGATTAATATCAACATAAAAACACAAAGAACAAAAACAAATCATATCATCCTTCTTCCCACTCTGTAGCGCGCAACATATCATAACATTCTCTTATCAGTAAATTTTCTAACAGCTCTTCTCATGTTTCTTATTTGTGTGATGCAATATATATATATATATATATATATTGTAGGGGATTAGTCCCAATGGCAGGCTTACACAAGCAGGACCACAGTCTATATTTGTGCAAACAACGGGTGCGTTTATTGGCTTGGCATCCGTTTCTCCAACAACCCAAGCAGCAAACAAAAACAAAACAAAAGGCTTACTTCAGCCAACACCCAGGTGTCTCACCACAGTCTTTAGGCGCAACCCTGGCACCTCTCGCAGGCACAGTCTGTATTGCCCACACGGGCTCTTCACCTTCCGGGTGGTTGTAAGGCACAGCTCCTTAAAAAGGACCTTAGAGCTTCCTCAGCCTCCAAGGTGGTTACTCTCTGGTAAACTAAAAGGGAACTGAAAAACCCAACACAGCTCACCTGATCTCCAGGCTTACATAGGCCATCCTAAACTCCGGCGGGATCCCGGGTGGGAGCAGTCATCCCACCCCACTCTTTAAACTGCTTCCAGTGAAGGCCGACCCAGACTTGCTGCTGCTGCAGCCAAACAACTTTAAACGTACGGTGGCCTAATGCCGCTGACACAGAATTACTGGCCTTCACTCCACCAAAGCCAGGAATTTTGGTGGCACATATCCCATCTAGCACAAGGCCTTGTGCTTTCTACATACCCCCCCCCTTGCCCAAAGCCGGGGTTCTGGGCACCTGTAGCCAACAAGCAGTGAACCCTTGAGAGGGCATCAGCATTGCCTTGCAATTTCCCTGGCCTATGCTCAACCACAAAGTTGAAGTCTTGTGGGGCCAAAACCATCTCGTGACTCGAGCATTTTTCCCCTTTTTCACTTTTAGACACCTGAGAGGGGCATGATCCGACACTAATCTAAAATTGCGCCCTAACTAATTGTACCGAAGAGAATCCTGGGCCCACTTGATGGCAAAAAACACTCCTTCTCAATGATCAAATAATTTTGCTCTGCTGGGAATAACTTCCTACTGAGATAGGTGATGGGATGTTCCTCTCCATTTACTATTTGGGACATTACAGCTCCCAGACCCACATCGGACAGGTCCGTCTGCACGACAAATTCGGGAGAAGTCTGGGGCCATTACCATGGCTGTTTGCAAAGGGATGTTTTAGCTCCTGGAAAAGCCTTCTCAGCCTCGGGAGACCACTTTATCATGGCTGACTTTGCCCCTTTTGTAAAATTGGTCAGGGGTACTGCTACTCTGAAAACCTGGGGAAAACCTCCTGTAGTACCCCACAATTCCCAGAAAGGGCCCTGACCTGTTTTTTAGTCACTGGCCGAGGCCAGTTCTGAATGGCCTCAACTTTATTCAATTGAGGTTTTATCACTCCTCTTCCCACTATGTACCCCAAGTACCGAGCCTCTTCCATTCCATGGCACATTTTGCTGGGGTTGATATGAAGCCCGCCCTCCTTAATGTCCGGGACAGCTTGAACTTTAGGGAGGTGACTCTCCCAGTCATTACTGAAGATGACAATGTCATCGAGATAAGCGGGCCTGCGTATCTCCAGGGGGGGGCCCGTAAAAACCCTATCCATCGCCCTCTGAAAAGTTGTGGGGGCCCCTTGCAAACCGAAGGGCATCAAAGATGTAGTGGAAAGACCCTCAGGTGTGGAAAATGCTGTTTTTCTCCCTCGCCTCTTAGACAAAGGGAATCTGCCAGTATCCCTTGGTGAGATCTAGGGTCGTGATGTAACGGGCGGGCCCTAATCTCTCAATTAGTTCATCCACCCGGGGCATGGGGAAAGGCTTTCTACCTTTGATATTTCGTTTAATTTGCGTAATCATTACAAAACCGCCACTCTCCATTCGGTTTCGGGACCAGCACAATAGGACTTGACCACCCACTTTTAGATTCCTCGATCACTTCCAGGCTTTTCATTCTTTGTACCTCTTTGGCTATTACCTCTCGGCGGGCTTCAGGAATCCTATATGGCTTTAAACTTACCCTGGCATGTGGCTCTGTAATGATCTCATGTTCTATCACCTTGGTGAGACCTGGGGACTCTGTGAACAGATCCCTATTCTGTTCCAGCAATTGCTTGCACTGCTGTTTCTGGGAAGACGACAGGGTCTCTGCAATTCTTACCTCCTCCAGAACTACTGTTTGTTGGGGCCCAGGTGCAAGGGGCTTCCGTGACGTCTCTATCCTTCCAGGGTTTCAACAAATTTATGTGGTAAACCTGGTAGGGTTTTCTCCTGCCCGGTTGGTGCACCTGGTAGTTTACCTCACCTACCTTTTCCACTATCTCGTATGGCCCCTGCCATTTTGCGAGAAATTTGCTCTCTACCGTAGGAACTAACACCAGAACTCTGCCCCCTGGCTGAATTGTCTGAGAGGGGCCCCGACCTATTATAGACCCTGGACGGGGCCTCCTGAGCTTGCAGAAGTCTCCTTCACAATGGGCATTACCTGGGCGATCCTCTCTCTGCATCTTTGCGACATGCTCTATTACGCTCCTATAGGGAGTGCCTTCATTCTCCCAGGTCTCCTTGGCGATGTCTAATAGGCCCCGGGGATGCCTACCGTACAATAGTTCGAATGGGGAGAATCCTGTAGAAGCTTGGGGCACTTCCCTAATAGAAAAGAGCAATAGGGCAGCAGGTAATCCCAGTCTCTGCCATCTTTCTCGACCACCCTTTTCAACATGACCTTTAGGGTCTTGTTAAATCTCTCTACTAGGCCATCGGTTTGAGGTGGTAGACTGAGGTACGTAGCTGGGTGACCTTCAATACCCTTTCAGAGGTCCTGCAATACCCTCGACATAAATGGGGTCCCATGGTCATTTAGGATCTCTTTAGGTATTCCAGTCCGGGGAAAAAATGTGGAACAACTCCTGGCGATACACTTGGACGAAGTGTTCCTGAGGGGCACGGCTTCGGGTACCTGTGGGATAGTCTAAAATGACCAGTATATACTGGTGCCCCCCTAGCTGACGTTACTACCGGCCTATCAGATCCATGGCAACCCTGTCAAATGGGACCTCAATGATAGGGACGGTATCAGAGGACTGCGGAAGTGGGTGACCGGGGAAATTATCTGACACACAGGGCAAGACTGGCAGTAATCCCGGACCCTCCCTGTAGCACCTGGCCAGTAGAACCTCTGGAGGATCCTTTCTATAGTTTTATCTGCTCCCAAGTGGCCCCCTAGGATATGGGTCCATCACCATGCGCCTATAAGCTTTTGGCAGCAGACGCTGTTCCACCAGTTCCTCCCTAATTTTTGTTATTCGATACACCAGGTCCCCATTCATGGCAAAGTGGGGGAACCTCTCATCTGCCCCTGGTTCTTGGGATACTCTGTTTATGACCACCACATTATTAAGAGCCCCCCTTAAGGTCTCATCCTGCAGTTGGGCCGACCCAAAGTTTCCCCTTGACACCTCTAAGTCTGGGATGGCCACCTCAGATGTAGAATCCTCCCCAGGGTCACCTACCAGAACTTAGGGAAAATCGGGGATGCCCTCCAGGGCCGCACTGGTTAGGTGGTCCACACCTCCTGCGTTACTAGGCGTTCCACGAGGCCCAATTTGGGCCCAGAAGATTGGACAATCCCGGCCAATAATCAGGTCATGCATTAACCCAGGCACGACTCCCCACCTGATGTGACACCGTACCACCACCTCTCCCAGGTTGACTTTGGCTACCGGGTAATGTTTGGTATCCCATGTATACCAAAAAGACCCCCATTTTTTCCCCAGGGACCAAATCGTGCGGGAGGTGAGCCGCACAAAGCGTAACCAGGCTCCCTGAGTCCAGCAGTCCAGTGGCTGGGGTTCCATTTACCACCACTTGGCAGAGCTGGAGCCCCTTGTCAGAGTTCGACGCCATGCCCGCATCCTCCACCAATTGTAGGGGATTAGTCCCAATGGCAGGCTTACACAAGCAGGACCACAGTCTATATTTGTGCAAACAACGGGTGCGTTTATTGGTTGGCACCCTTTCTCCAACAACCAAGCAGCAAACAAAAAAAAACAAAAGGCTTACTTCAGCCAACACCCAGGTGTCCTCCACCACAGTCTTTAGGCGCAACCCCCTGGCACCCCTCGCAGGCACAGTCTGTATTGCCCACACGGGCTCTTCACCCTTCCGGCGTGGTGTAAGGCACAGCTCCTTGAAAGGACCTTAGAGCTTCCCTCAGCCTCAAGGGGGTTACTCTTGTAACCCAAAAGGGAATGAACAAAAACACACAAACTCACCTGATTCCAGGCTTACATAGGCCATCCTAAACTCCGGCCTGGATCCCGGAGTGGGAGCAGTCATCCCACCCCACTCTTTGACTGCTCCAGTGAAGGCCGACCCAGACTTGCTGCTGCTGCAGCCAAACTACCTTTAAATGTATCGTGGCCTAATGCCGCTGACACAGAAATTTTTCTGGGCCTACACTCCACCAAAGCCACGAATTTTGGTGGCACATATTTCCCCTCTAGCACAAGGCCTTGTGCTTTCTACAATATATATATATATATATATATATATATATATATATATATATATATATATATATATAGTCACATAATTCATGATTTTCTTTCACTGTTAACATTATCTGCATTGGCCTAACCTGCCAGTTCCAGATCTACTTTCATCTAATCTGTCACTGAATAAAAACCCTTTTAATTCTTTCTATGTCATATAAACATATAAACCCTCATACACCCTTTTAAATGTGTTGAAACAAATTAACTCAAACCCAATTCATATAATTAACTTTTGATCAGTCAACAGGTCGTCTGGTCAGGTTAGTCACCCTATTGTCCCTTTAAACTCTCTGCTTTTGCTAGGTAAACTGTTTTGTGGTCTTATCTGCCACTGCAAACAATGCATAAGGATTCATGAATAGGGATATATAGACACACAAGCATTATTCAAACACAAACAAGGACAAGACCCCAATTCACTCAATTCCACACTTCTCCTCTCAAAAAAGAAAAATTAACTCTTTATCAGCTGGAGCTCCAAACAAAAAGAAATAAAATAAAACAAAAATGATCTTCTAATAATGACTGCGCAGTCGTTTTTTTTTCCAATCTGGTTTTAACTAAAAACCCTTTTCTAAAAGCAATAGGTGTGTAGTACTACCAAAAAAACAAAAAAAAAACCTCAAAGTTAAGTTTTATATACCCGGGGCTTTTTTTTTAACAAGTGATATCACTGAGGTTTTTTCATTAGATCTCCGTTCACTAGAAATCTCTTCTTTACTCCTGCAAATAAACAGACATTTAATCACATCCCGCAGACAGTTTTAAAAAAATTTTGGGGGGAAAGGGGGAAAAAAAAATATTTATTAAAAGGCGTTCAAAGGGTGGGCCCGCGACCCCGTCCCGGGTCGCGGGCAAAACCCGTGGTCGCCAACGTGCGGCACCGCCGCCGCATGACGGGGGGTGGGCGCGCTCACCCAGCCGGCCCGGCTCCCTCTACTTACCCGGCCGCGCTCCTGTTGCGGTCTCAGCCTCCCGGTGCGCGCGTCTCCGACATCTAAACGCGCGCGCGCCGGCACTGCGAGATTTAAAGGGCCAGTGCACCGGTAATTGGGCTATTGCCGGTCACTGCCTTATTTAAGCCTGCCCTTCCTGGGGGTGTTGCCGGATCTTTAGTGCCATTTCAGCCTATAGAGAAAGCGTTACAAGCCTTGTTCTGACTACGTGTAAACCCTACCCTTTGCTTTCCCTTTCCCCACCACGCACTTCCCCCCCTGCCCCGCCCCAGTCTGCCCGGCCACAACCCCCC
>JAODAL010064050.1:0-18919 GCA_025379985.1 Phyllomedusa bahiana
GGGGGCCCCAACCCAATTATGGCCTACAGCTGGGGCTACACTGATAAGTGCAGACACAAGACACAGACAAACGAAGACAGAACACAATAAAGAGGGGTCAGACTAGCCAGGTCAATACCAGTCGGGCGCAGCAGTACCAAATCACTAAGAGAGAGAATAGTCAGGAGAACAGCAGGGTCAAATACAGAAAAGGCAAATGCAAAAGGAAGAGCTAGCTACAAGCAAAAGACCTCTATAGCAGGCACAGGTGACTGGTGAAGGCATCCTTAAATAGGTAAGCAGTGGACACAGAACAGAGCTGATTGGAGGAAGAAACACAAAACTAGATAGGGAAATGAAGCTGTCAATCAAGGAGGAACACTGGTTAACTGAAAGAGTGCTGGAGGATTCCTGGCCACGGGCGTTGGCCAGGAATCAATACCTACAGAGAAGGAAGGACCAGTTCACACTAGTGAATAAGAATACAAGGTATTACGTTAAAAACCATGGTTTATGTCGTACCGGCCGTGGCCGGCGACCAGAGCCAAAAGCAGGAGGCGTGCCAGGCACAATCATGACAAAATCCTTGTTTAAAACTGATATCCTACTGACCACAATAGAAAATACACATTGTAGTTTATATGAAACATATTTTCAGCATGTAGTTTTCAAAACTGACGATTGGTTAAAAAAAAACTTTGAACATGCTGTTTTGTTAAATACTTGCTGAAAATGTGTCAGACGACGTGGTTTTCAATGGTAGAATCCAACAAATTAATTTTACTTGTTACGTAAACGTCTCATTTACTTTTTAAACTCTTTAACAACGGGGCCTTTTTTTTCCACATTCGTTTCTACCTACCCGCCTTTAAAGAGCCATTTTTTTACATTTTCATTTATATATAGACATTTTAGGGCTTTTATTTTGCGGGACAAGATGTACTTTCTAATGCGGTGTCATTCACCGTACCATAGGATATACTGGGAAAATGTGAAAAAAACATACTTGCTTTTTTCACAGAGATTTTGTGCTATTCATATTCTCAGAAAAAAGGCCAAGAAAGCAAAAATTCTGCCGGGGTATGTAAACTTTTGAGCACAACTGTATAAATATATATATATATATATATATATGTTCAAATCACCCGCCTTTTGCCACTTTACAAAAAAAAGAGTAAAATAATAAAAAAGTTACACATAATATAACACAATTTATCCCTTTTGCTGACCTCCGTGAAAGAAAGAAATTTCACTTCCCCTAAAAATTGGAGTAGAAGTGACAAAAAAGTCTCATGTCACTGGTACCAATAAAAAGCACACTTCAGCCTGCAAAAGATGCACTCTAAATCAAGTCCATAGGTAGAAGTTCAAAAAAATTATTGGTAGCAGAAATGGCGCTGTGGCAAAAAATTCAAAAATAGAAATATTTGGATTATATATAATATATATATATATATATATATATATATATATTCATATATACACTTATACATTTGTGCTCAAAAGTTAACATACCCCAGCAGAATTTATATATATATATATATATATATATATATATATATATATATATATATATCTAATATCTATATATATAATATATAAATATATATTATATTATATTATTATATATTATATATAATTATATATATATATATATATATTTAATATATGTCAGATGGTGGTATTGCTACTTCCTGACACATACCAGCATGTCCAGACACGGTAAGGGGTTAATGTGTGTTCAATTTAATTGGATGTTTTGCATGACGATTCAGACTCTCTGTGGATTTCATATTTGAATCGCAAAGGTAAACATTTAGGGCAAATTTGCAGCTGATCTGAAAATCCACAGGATACCCTTAGATCTGCAGCAATTATGTTATAACAGGGTTTTGTAAAATTACAGTCACTAGCATTGCATTATAAATTTGTTGCAGACATGATGTGCAATCAGTACTGAAAATCCACAAACAGTCCCCAAGTTTGAGCATATCTTAAAGGGGTTATCCAATTCCTAAAAAAAAAACATGACAAGCAGCTTCAGCGGCCCCTTGAATGAAGTATATACTCACCTACCTCCCCGGTTCCAGTGCTGGGTCTCTTTGGTCTTCTGTTTTCTTTCTTCTGAACTGGGACATCACTGCTGCAACCACTGATTGGCTGCAGTGGTGACGTCCCTGTTCAGAAGTAGAAGAAACATAACAGAAGACTTCAGTAATGCAATACTGGAAACGGGGAGGAAGGTGACTATAGGCTTTTTTTAAACAGAGCCCCAGGAGCTGCCCATTCGTTTTCTTTAGGAAACAGACAACCTCTTTAACATAGCCTTATAAATATCAATGATGCACTAATGTACCTACTGATGTGTCTTTGATTGCAGTTAGGATCCCATGGTGCCTCTATGACTTACATACATATCAGAGTTTACCCAAATGATCATTGCTTGTTTCGTAAACAACCCAACATTGTTGGATCATATTAACAAGGTGACAATATATTAAAGACCAAGCTCTCACTAAAGATACAAAATCGGATCCTTTACTAATCTTCCATTTTGTTTTACTCCTGGTTTTCAGTCATTTGCTTTTTGTCCTCATGCTTCTTCCTTTCTGCTTCATACACAGTGGGACACTTAGTTTTGTATAAATGTTCTACACGAGTGTGATTTACTGGTACCATGATTTCCTGATTTTTATTCATAAAATTCCAGAGGTGCAGACCATAGGAAGTATTAAAAGCTGGAGGAGTGTCCCATTTCATGAAATATTTCTGCCATGAGTCATAATGAATTGGGTATAAACGATCTTGAAAAAAAAAAGTTAATGGCACACAAGTAACATCTTCTTTTAGACTAATTTTTACTTTTTTGCATTTAGGTTTCAAAACACGTGTAACAACTCCTGGTCCTTGGTGACCCCATATTTCACCTTTATAGTTTTGAACAAAGTTGTCCATAAACTCCCACGCCAAAGAATGTAGCCGAGGAAGCCCATACACACCACTACTAAACTGATCTTTTGCCTGAGGTGCAAAAAAATGATCTGATGGGATAGGATGGATGGAGATAATGTCGGTGTCCATATAAATTCCTCCATAGTTCCATACAAGTGCAAATCTGCAAGCATCTGATAAAACATGAATCCAGTACTTCTCTTTCTGTGGGTCAACCTGAAAAACCATAATTTACATTACAAGATGTCAAGGATGAATAACAAAAGCTACCAAACAAATCTTGGTGAACAGCCTAATGTCATGGTATAATTATACAGGTAAAAAGAAAGAGAAAAATGGAGACCGCGCTCCCTAGTATAATACTGTAGATAAAATTATAGTAGTGTATAATACTACTCACCTCCTTGTGTTGTGCGAAATCCAGGCACAACACTTTGAGGATCAATACAACAATTTTTCTGGAACTGTTATAAACCAGTGTCCGCTGCAGGGTGTCGGTTGAAGATCCTTCTCCTCTTAGAAGTAGAGAGGAGCTGTGGAATGAGATTCTTGCACAATGGGTAAAAGATTTCTTCCCCTTGGCTAAATCCAACCCAGAAAGACTGCACAGGAATGTACTTATTGCACTAAAAGATTATAGTTTTATTTGCATACAGAGGAAGACACGTTTCATGTCTAACACCAGACACTTCATCAGTTCCAGTACAGCAGTAGAAGACAGATTAGCTGTTTAAATACCACACTAATTAACCACCCAGCCTGCACCTGACAGGAGGGATGTGATTGGGCAGACAGAGTTTAAAAACAAACAGATTCAACAGAATCATATTTTGCCTTAAAATAACAAAACATACATATAAAACACCTTTATAATCCATTTTGTAAGTGTGTAATAAACCACATACTGAAATGATAAACAATTACTGAAAAAGCAATAAAAGGAGAGTGAGTAGGGGGAGGGCCGTGTGTGGAGTGATCCTGTCTGCGATCTCATAGAATTGTTATGAATTTTTCTGGTCATTAGGTGTCTCACTCTTACTTTCGGTGACAGAAATGTTTCAGCACATTGTGTAAAATGTAGGAGCTGCCAGGAGTTCCATGTTAGAAGAAATGGAGCTAACTCCATCCCCCAGGGCCAGGACCTGCTGATAGTGATAAAATTCTAGAGATCAATATAAATTAAGGTTAAAATAGACTATTTAGGACTTTTAAATGGGATTTTGAAAATTTAATTGCTCATTGAGGTAAAATCTCATGTGTTGTGTTGGAGCGATTATTATGACAAGTTGGAAATCGCACGGTATTTACGTTGATCAGATTTTTAGATCAAGCGATAATTTAGGTTAAAATCTGATGCATAATCCTATTTAAATCGCGCATTTTCGGCACCCTTCCTGACATTTTGGCGGCCAGCAAATCAGCTTAAAGATAGAGCAGGGTGAGATGTGTGGCGACGTCATGATGGGAATGTGGTTTTTTTTATGGTTGCGATGGCTGGAAAAATCACATGACCTCGTTTTACATAGAAACAAGCCCTTCTGTTCATGATCATTGTCTGTCTGGTCTCAGAGCAGTAGGACGATGGGCTCTGCCCTCTGTCCAAACAGTCAGCAAACAGCTCAGTGAAATTATTCTATTTCTTCTACAGAGAACAGCTTTACTGTTAGCTGTGATCCTTACAACTTAGTTAGATCATAGAGATTTCGAAGATTTTTTTTGTAGTTAGGATAGAGAATTTTTAAAGGAGCTTCTTCGCTGTAAAGTCACAGGGGGAAGTGGTGGGGGGGGGGGTCACCGGGGCGAACCAAGACAAGCTTCTTTAAAGAATACTGGATATAGTTCAGACCTAGACTTAGTGTAGACATTGCAATGCAATAGCTTTATTATTTAACAGTTTTCTATGGAAATTATTTCCGGATATTGGGCAGCTGAACTTTATTAGGATACAACAATCTTTTAAGTATCTACAGGTCTCTTTGTAAGGTGCAAATCTCCTCTTTTATTATCAGTATTACATTTCAGATAGGTGTTCTTTTTCAATTTTGCCATTCAGCTTTGTTGATATAGCCACTTGCAGTTAAATTTGATCAGCAATTTTGTAGTCGCACTGGGTTGATAGGTGCCAAAAATAACCTTTCATTATCACCAAATACATTTCAGATATGTGTTTTTCACTTTGGCGCACTACAGCTTTGTTCATTGAGGCACCTTGAACTTAAATATGAAAACAGCAATTTTGTTTGTCACACACGGTGAAATTGAAAGGTGCCTCAAAAATACACCCCTCTTTTAATTATCCGAATAAATTTTGCAGATGGTGTTTTTTCACTTTGGCGCACTACAAGCTTTGTTCATTGAGGCACCTTGCACTTAAATGGGAAATCTGCAATTTTGTAGTCACCACAGGTGAATTGAAAGGTGCCAAAATATACCTTTTTTATCCGATACATTTCAGATACGTGTTTTTTAACTTTGGCGCAGTCAGCTTTGTTGATAGAGCTATTTTGCAGTTCATGTGAATACAGCAAATTTTGTAGTCACCCACAGTGAATTGGAAAGGTTGCCAAAAATACTTTCTATTTTTCGTATACATTTCAGTTACGTGGTTTTTTTCACTTTTGGTCTGTCAAGCTTTGTTCATAGATCTTCTTTGCAGTTAAATTTTGAATCCCAGCAACGTTTTGTAGTCACAACTGGTTGATAGGTGCAAAAAATACCTTTTATTATCAGTATCACATTTCAGTTACGTGTTTTGTTTCACTTTGTGCGAAGCAGCTTTTGATAGAGACACCTTGCAGTTTAAATTGAATCCAGCAACTTTGTAGTCACCACAGGTTGATAGGGAGGCAAAACATACCTTTTATTATCTATATACAATTTCAAGATACGTGTTTTTTTCACTTTGGCGCAGGCCAGCTTTTTTGATAGAGCCCCTTGCAGTCTAAATTTGAATCCAACCAACTTTGTTGTACCACAGTGTACTGATAGGTGAGGCCAAAAATAACTTTTAATATTGTATACATTTCAGAAAGGTGTTTTTTTCATTTTGGTCAGTCAAGCTTTGTTGTAGATCTACTTTGCGTAAATTTGAATACAGCCAATTTAGTAGGTCAACCACAGTGAATTGATAGGTGCCAAAAATACCTTATATTATTCCGTTTACATTTCAGACAGGTGTTTTTTTCACTTTTGGTCAGTCAAGCTTTTGTTCATAGAGCTACTTGTAGTTAAATTTGATACAGCAATTTAGTTGTCACAATGGGTGAATTGATAGGTGCCAAAAAATACCCTTTTATTAGCCCGTATACATTTCAGAACAGGTGTTTTTTTCACTTTTGGTCAGTCATGCTTTGTTCATAGAGCTACTTTGTAGTTAAATTTGAATACAGCATTTAGTAGTCACCACAGGTGAATTGATAGGTGCCAAAAAATACTCTCTATTATTCGTATACATTCAGACAGGGTGTTTTTTTCACTTTTATGGTCAGTTCATTAGGATGGGCGAATTCTCAAAACATTTGATTCGTCATTCGACGAATTTTCGACAAAAATTTCCTTTCGTTACCGATTAATTGGCATGAATGTGTTAAAAAGCCAGCTTTTCCAGGCTGACTGAGCCTGCAGGATGCTGTAGAACGTTGTGCCATGCTTATAATGCAGAGGGTGCTTGGTTTGGTCTTCATACAATGTTGTGTTTAGTTGACACGCAGATGTCTTGGCCACCGCTCTTAGAATCGCTTTACTATAAAATTCCACTGGGCCACTTAAGAGGGCAAACTGACCAAAAAAAATATCAAGTGGGAATGTAGCCTGATAAGTCATGCAGCGAAAAGCTGGAAAAAAACAAGTGAGGTCAGGTGGCAACATTAGTGGGACAGAGTGTGGAGGTGACGGCGGCAGCCACAGCAGCATGAGGTAGGCAGTGGCACAATGACATTCTGGAGGTGGCCAAAACAGGAGGAAGCCACAGAATGGCACAATCACACGTGTGGAGGTCAGACTGCAGCAGCTTGCGCTCAGGCAGTGGCACAATGACGTTTGGAGAGCGGGCAAAAACAGTTATTAGGCCACAGAGTGGCACAATGATACAGTGTGGAGGTCACGAAAGCAGCAGCATGAGTTCAGGCGTGGCACAATGAAATTCTGGAGGCGCAAACACAGTATTAGGCCCAAGAGTGCACAATGATACAGTGTGGAGGTCACGACAGCAGCAGAATGAGATCAGGCCTGTGGCACAATGCATTCTGGAGGCGGCAAAAACAGTATTAGGCCACAAGAGTGGCACAATCACATAGTGTGGAGGTCACGGCGGCAGCAGTTGGAGATCAGGCAGTGGACACAATGAAATTTCTGGAGGCGGCAAAACGTATTAGGCACAGAGTGGCACAATGATACAGTGTGGAGGTCACGCGGGACAGCAGCAGATGAGATCAGGCGTGGCACAATGACTTCTTCGGAGGCGGCAAAACAGTATTAGGACACAGAGTGGACAATCAAACAGTGTGGAGTCACGACAGCAAGCAGCATGAGATAAGGCAGTGGCACAATGACTTTCTGGAGGTGGCCCAAAACAGGAGGAAGCACAGAGTAGGTACATTCACTGAGAGCGGAGGTCACGGCGGCAGCAGCATGAGGTCAGGCAGTGACAATGACACAGTGTGGAGGACATGGCAGCAGCCACTGTTGCAGCATTGAGGTCAGACAGTGGCACTATGGACACAGTGTGGATGTCACTGGCAACTGCAAACAGCGCAGCAGATGAGGTCATAGGTGGCACAATGACAAGAGTGTTTTGAGGGTGGGTGGCAATCCAGTCCTGGTAAAGATGGTGGTATGCAGATGGAGATACTGTCAGCTGATGTGGGCTCAGAGCGGGGTGGCGGCATCAGAATGGTCGGCTAGGCAGGTAGTTGAACCCCAGGGGACTGACGCCTAAGGCATTGGTGTGTGGAAATCCTTGCCGATCCACGCCTGATTCATCTGACAAAGGTCAGTCGTTCACATTTGCCGTGGACAAGCGGGTTCTCCTTGGTGTAACGATGAGCCCCGCCCGCACTGACACCCGTCTGATGCCTCACTATTGGCCGGGCAGGACACTATCTCCACTGCAAACTTCGGCAAGTTGCGGCCACAACTATTTCCAGTTTGGGCTGCCAGTAGTCAGCGGATCTTCTACTGAGATGGCAGAGTGCTGTCCAAGGTAGGCCACCAACCTGTTGGTTCAGGGACTGCTCAGGTCCTGCTGCTGCTGCTGCTGGCGATATGCCCTCCTCACTAGGAGGGTGAAGGAAAGCTGCTATCAGTGACTCCAGACTTAGGTTACTACTGTTGGAGCTGGTACTGGTCTACACCCACCACCTTCCTCAGCTGACTGCGGCAGTAGTTCGTGAGCGTGTGGACCCCCGGTCCAGTGGAGGGACGATGCCGCAATAGCAGCATGCCTAACTGATTTCGGAGGATTTCCCTATAGTATTTGAGTGTTGTCTTCCCTCTCAATAGTGGGAAAAAGGTCCCATTTTGGACGGGTAGCGAGGGTCCAATAGGGTGGAGAGCCAGAAGTCATCCCTCTGCGGATGCTGGACTATTGCTGTCACTAGCCAGGCATATAAGCATGCTGAGGGCCATCTGCACGAAGTGAACTCGGAGGGGCTCCCTGCCAACATTTCCACTGTTTACTGCACGGTGCTGGGGGTCATCTGCCTCGTCTTCTCATCTCATCCAACCTCCTCCAGATGCTCCTGCTCCTCCTCTCTTGTCACCTGGTGTAGGGTAAATTCCACTCATTTCACCAGGACAAATGCTTCTGCTCCATTGTCCTCCTCCTCCTCCATTTTCAGTCCACCACCGGACTCATGTGGCCACGAGATGAGTTGCACGTCTCCAGTCGCCTGCCCAGACAGATTTTTCAGCACTGTTCAAGGACATGACAAGCAGTGGATTGATGTTATTCCATCTTTAGTTCCTGGCGACTGACAAATAACGTCGGCATCCTCGAATGGCCTTCAACAAATCGAAGGAGTCACGCATGAGCTGCCACTGGTGACATCAAAGTTATCACGGGAGTACTTCTGTCTGCCTGGACATCCAAAAATCGTAATGGCCTTTCTTGGTTCATACAGTCGGTCCAACATGTGCAGGCTGGAATTCGAGCGGGAGCAAACTTCGCTGATCAGAGTGTGTTGGGGGAGGCCGTTCTGCCGCTGCAACTCGCGGAGGGTGTTCCTGGCGTATTTAGGAATGGATAAATGGCATGCCACGGTTTCCTGGCCATTTTCAGAATGTTTGGAGATCGGTGAAGACTTCAGGAATCCTGTTTCACAACAAAATTGAACCGGGTTGTGCCATTGCAGGGCGCTTGACAATAATCCTCGGTGGCAGCGCGGAACTCCATGTTCCTACTCCATTGTCCGTCACCATGGTTTCCGATTTGCAGTTGGTGCGGAAGAAAGCCACACCTATCAGATTTCTTGCTGCATGACGCGGAGCAGTTCCTCCTCTTGTGTGACTACGTTCGCCGGAGGCAAGCCAGGTGTAGAAACTGCGTGACACCGCTGTGCCCTACACATGTGGTATGATGGAGCAGTACTTGTGGAGGCTGAGATGGTGGTGGTGGTGGAGGAGGAGGAGGCGGACATTGGCGCAGGAGCAGCAGTTTGACAACGTGGAGGAGAAAGCGGCGTCTCCTGTCCAAGTTGTTGGTACTGCAGTCCCTCCCTTTCCAAATGGTGGACTCTGCACCATTCAGAGAACTAATGGCTTGTGCCGAGCCGAGATGGAGAGTTCCAAGCCGTAATTTCTTTTCCCAAAAAGGCAGTACCAGCACTTGTATAGAATCTGTAGAAACAGGAAGGTGGTTCAGTTCCTTGATGCTTATATGGTTTGTTCCAAGGTGCTCAGGCAGCACGGACGTCGGGAGACTGTAAACTCGGTTTCTAGGGCCTGTACATTCTTTACGGCCCACTGGGTGAATGTGCTTCCAGCCCAGGCACACCAACAACTTGGCAGGAGACGCCGCTTTCTCCTCCCTGTGTCAAACTGTGAAACCTGGCGGCCAATGTCCGCCTCCTCCCTCCACCACCACCACCATATCAGCCCTACCTACAAAGTTATTGCTCCATCATACCCACATGTGTAGGGACCCCCATCCACAGCGGTTTTGTCGACGCAGTTCTATCACCTGGCTTTGCCTCGACGCTGAACGAAGTCACCACAGGGGAGGAACTGTTTCGCGAGAGTCATGCAGCAAGAGTAGTAAATCGGTATGTGTGGCTGTCATGCCGCAACCAACTGCAAATCGGAACCTTGGTGACGGACCAATTGGGAGGGAAACAGGTGTCCGCGCTTGCACGAGGAGGGAGTGGTCCATGCGCCTGCATGGCACCACGTGTTCAATTTGGTTGTTGAAACGGTTCCTGAAGTCTTCCACCGATCTTCAGAACATTCTGAAATGGCCAGGAAACTGTGCATGCACTTATATCCATTCGTAAAAAGCCAGGAAACACCCTCCTCGAGTTGAAGCGGCACAGAACGGCCTCCCCCCAACACACTCTGATATTGCGATGTTTCCACCCGCTGGAATTCCAGCCTGCAACTTGTTGGACGGACTGTATGAACAAAGAAAGGCCATTAACGATTTTTTTGATGATCCAGGCAGACAGAAGTTACCTACACGCTGTGTAACTGTGATGTCAGCCAGTTGGCAGCTCATGCGTTGATCTGACACCTTCCGTTTGTTGAGGCCATTCGGAGGAGGCGACGTTATTGTTCAGTCGCCAGGACTAAGGATATGATACCATCATTCCACTGCTTCATGTCCGCTGGAAACAGATGCTGAAAAAATCTGTCTGGGCAGGAGACTGGAGGAGTGGCAACTACATCTTCGTGGGCCTCAAGAGTCCGGTGGGGACTGAAATGGAGGAGGAGGAGGACATGGGAGCAGAAGCATTGTCTGGTGAAATGAGTGGATTTTCTACCCAGGTGACAAGAGAGGAGGAGCAGGTAGCAGCTTGGAGGAGGAGGATGGAGATGAGAAGACGAGGCAGGATGACCCCAAGCACGTGGCAGTATACAGTGGAAATGTAGGCAGGGAGCCCCTCTGGGAGTCATTGTGCCGTGGCCCGCTAGCATGCTTTTATGCCTTGGTAGTGACAGCGAAGAGTCAGGCATCCGGCAGCGGGATGACTTCTGGCTCTTCACCATATTGGACCTCGCAACCGGTCCAAATGGGAGCCTTTTTCCAGCATATGAGGAGGGAAGACAAATCTCAAATACTATAGGGTATCCTCCCGTAATCAGTTGGCCTTGCTGCCTATGTGCGGCATCGTCCCTCCTCTTGTGGGGGGGGGGGGGGGGGGGGGGGGGGGGGGGGGGGGGGGGGGGGGGAGGGGGGGGGGGGGGGGGTGGGGGACCGGGAGGGTTCCTCAGCGCTCACGTACTACTTGCCGCAGCTGTGAGGGAGGTGTGGGGGGTTAGGAAAACTGTAGTCCAGCTCATCTAGTAGTTAACCTAAGTCTGGAGTCACTGATGAGCAGCTTCCTTCACCCGCCTAGTGAGGAGGGGCAGTCGCCAGCGAGCAGCAGCGCAGGACCTTTTTTGGGGAGCAGTCCCCTGAACCAACAGGTTGTGGCCTACTTGGACAGCACTCTGCCATCTCAGTTAGAAGATTCCGCTTGGGACTACTGGCAGCAAACTGGATGTGTGGCGCAACTTGCGAGTTAGCAGTGGAGAAGGCTGTCCTGACGGCCACATAGTGTTTGCATCTGAGCGGGTGTTTCAGTGCGGCGGGGGGGCATCGTTACACCAAGGAGACCCGCTTGTCCACGGGAAAAAATGCTGGAGACGACTGACCTTTGTCAAGATGATAAGGCGGGATACGGCAAGGATTTCCACACACCAATGCCTATTAGGCGTTCAGTCTGGGTTCAAAACTACCTGCCTTCAGCACTTATTCTGATGCCGCCCAACCGGCTTGATGCCACCCACATCTGCTGGAACAGTTTCCTCCATCTGCCTACCACCATCTTTACCAGGGGACAGGTATTGCCACCAACATCAACACTCTGTATTGTGCTCCTCTGGACCTCTTGCTCTGCTGCTGTTGCTGATTGCCGTGACATCCAACGTGTCATAGTGCCACTGTCTGACCTCTCTTGCTGCTTACTGTGCTGATGCCATGTCCTCCACACTGTGTCATTGTTCCACTGCCTGACCTCATGCTGCTGCCGCGTGACCTGCGCTCTCAGTGATCTGTACCAATCTGTGGCACCTCTGTTTTGCCACCTCCAGAATGTCATTGTGCCACTGCCTGATACTCATGCTGCTGCTGTCGTTGACATCCACAATGTTTGATTTGTTGCCACTCTGTGTCCTCATACTGTTTTGCCGCCTCCAGAATGTCATTGGCCACTTGCCTTGATCTCATGCTGTGTGCTGTCGTGACCTGCAAACTGTATCATGTGCCACTCTGTGGCTCTAACCTAATACTTGTTTTGCCGCCTCCGAATTCATTGTGTCATGCCTGATCTCTTATGCTGCCGCCGGACTCCACACTATGTGATTTGTGCACACTCTGTGGCCTAATACTGTTTTTGCCGCCTCCAGATGTCATTGTGTGCCACTGCCTGATCTCATGCTGCTGCTGTCGTGACCTGCACAACTGTATCATTGTGCCACTCTGTGGCCTAATACTGTTTTGCAGCTCCAGAATGTCATAGTGCCACTGCCTGCTCTCATGCTGAGCTGCTTTCGTGACCTCCAAACTGTATCATTGTGCCACTCTTGGCCTAATACTGTTTGTCCGCCTCCAGAACGGTCATTGTGGCCACTGCCTGAGCTCATGCTGCTGCAGTCGTGACCCTTCTACACTGTGTGATTATGTGCCATTCTGTGGCTTCCTCCTGTTTTGCAAACTCCAGACAATGGTCAGATTGTGCCACTGCGCTGACCTCATGCTGCTGTTGGCTGCCGCCGTCACCTCCACACTCTGTCACTTTTGTTGCAACCTGAGCTCTCAGTTGTTTTTTTTCCAGCTTTCGCTGGCATGACTTTATCAGTGCTACATTCCCACTTGAGTTTTTTGGTCAGTTTTGCCCTCTGAAGTGGCCCAGGAATTTTATAGTGAAGCGATTCTAAGGCGGTGGCAGACAATCTGCGTTGTTTACTAAAACACAACATTGTATGAAGACCAAACCAAGCTCCCTCTGCTATTTAAGCATGGACACAACGTTCATACAGCTCCCTGCAGGTTGTGCAGCCTGGGAAATAGCTGTTTTAACACGATTCATGCGGAATTAATTCGGAACGAAAGGATTTTTGTCGGAAAATTCGTCGAAGTGGACCGAATCAAATGTTGAGAAATTCGCCATCTTAATGACTGGGACCAAAAGTGAAAAAAACACCTGTCTACATGTATATACGGGACAATATAAGGTATTTTTGGCACCTATCAAATTCACCTGTGGTGACTAACTAAATTTGCTGTATTCAAATTTATACTACAAAGTAGCTCTATGAACAAAGCTGTCTGACAAAAGTGAAAAAAAACACACCTGTCTGAAAATGTATACGGGATAAATTTAAAAGGTATTTTATTGGCACCTATCAATTCCACCTTTGGGTGACTACTAAATTGCTGTTATTCAAATTAACTACAAAGTGCTCTATGAACAAAGCTTGACTGACTCAACAAGTGAAAAAAACACCTGATCGAAATGTATAGGGATTAATTATTAGGTATTTTTGGCACCTAACAATTCACATTGTGGTGACTACTAAATTGCTGTATTCAAAGTTAACTGCAAAGTAGAATATCAACAAAGCTTGACTGACCAAAAAGTGAAAAAAACACCTGTACAGAAAATGTATACAGATATTAAAAGGTATTTTTGGCAACCTATTCAGTCACAACTGTGGTGACAACAAAGTTGTTGGGATTTCAAATTTAACGGGCTAGGTGGCTTATCAAAAAAGCTGGCCTGCGCCAAAGTGAAAAAAAACACGTATCTGAAAAATGTTATACTGATAATAAAAGGTATATTTTTTGGCACCTATCAACTGTGGTGACTACAAGTTGGGCTGGATTTCAAAATTTAAACTGCAAGGTGGCTCTATCAAAAAAAGCTGGCTGCGCCAAAGTGAAAAAAAAATACACGTATCTGAAATGTATTACTGATAATAATAAAAGGTATTATTTTTTTTTTTTTTTTGGCACCTATCAACCTGTGGTGACTACAAGTTTGCTGGATTCAAATTTAACTGCAAGGAAGATCTATGAACAAAGCTTCGACTGACCAAAAGTGAAAAAAAAACCAAGTATTGAAATTATCGGATAATAAAAGTTATTTTTGGCAACCTTTCAATTGACCTGTGGTGACTTACAAAATTGCTGTTTTCACATTGAATGCAAATAGCCCTCTATCAACAAAGCTGTACTGTCGCCAATAGGTAATAAACACGTATCTGAAAGGTATTCGGATAATAAAAGGTATATTTGGCACCTTTCAATTCACCTGTGGTGACTACAAAATTGCTGTATCCCATTTAAGTGCCAAGGTGCTCAATGAACAAAGCTGTTAGTGCGCCAAAGTGAAAAAACACGCATCTGAAGGTATTCGGAATAATTAAAGTATGTTTGGCACTTTTCAATTCACCTGTCGGTGTACTACAAAATTGGCTGTTTTCACATTTAAGTGCATGGTGTGGCCTCAATGAACAACGCTGTAGTGCGCCCAAAGTGAAAAACACATATCTGAAATGTATTTGGAATAATGAAAAGGTATTTTTGGACCTTTATAAACCTCGTGCTGACTACAAAATCTGCTGGATTCTTATTTAACTGCAAGGTGGCTATATCAACAAAGCTGGAATGGGCCAAAAATTGAAATTGAACACCTTTCTGAATGTATATGATATAAAAGTGGAGTTTTGCACCTTACAAAAGAGACTTGAATGATACTAGAAAAGATGTGTAATCCTAATATAAGTTCAGGCTGCCCAATATCCAGGAAATATTTCCAAAGAAAAGAAAACTGTTAATAATAAAAGCTATTGCAAGTGCAATGTCTACACTAAGTCTTTGGTGAAACTATTAGTCCAGTATTCTTTAAAGAGTTGTCTGTGTTCGCCCGCGGACCCACCCCCACCACTTTCCCCAGGTGAACCTTTACAGCGGTTAGATGCTCCTTTAAAATTCTCTACCTAACTAAATAAATATCTTCAAATCTCTGATCTAACTAAGTTTGTAAGGATCACAGCTAAACAGTAGAGGCTTTCTCTGTGAAGAAATAGAATAATTTCATGAGCTGTTTGCTGAGCTGGATTGGGACAGAGGGCAGAGCGCACGTCCCTACTGCTTGAGACTGCTGACAGGACACTGATCATGAACAGGAAGGGCTTTGTTCTATGTTAAAACGAGTCATGTGATTTTCCAGCCAAATCGCAACCATACACATCCGAGTCTTGAAGTCGCACTCACATCTCACCTCCTGCTATATCATTTAAGCGTTTTGCTGGCCGCCCAAAATGACAGGAATGGGCGAAAATGGCGCGATAGTAATAGATTATGCACAGATTTTAAACCTAAATTATCGTTGATCTAAAAAATCTGATAAACGTAAATACGTGCCGATTTCAACTTTGTCGATAATAATCGGCTTCAAACAACTACACTGAGATTTTTTATCTAGCCTCAATGAGCAAATTAAAAATGTCTCAAAATCCCCATTTTAAGAGTCCTAAATAGTCTATTTTACCTTAATTTATATGATCTCTAGAATTTATCACTATCAGCAGGTCCTGGCCCTGGGGGGATGGAGTTAGCTCCATTTCTTATAACATGGAACTCCTGCGCTCCTACATTTTACAACAATGTGCTGAAACATTTCTGTCACCGAAAGTAAGAGTGAGACACCTAATGACCAGAAAAATTCATAACAATTCTATGAGATCGCAGACAGGATCACTCCACACACGGCCCTCCCCCTACTCACTCTCTTTTGGCTCGCTTTTCCAGTATTTTGTTTATCATTTCAGTATGTGGTTTATTACACACTTACAAAAATGGATTATAAAGGTGGGTTTTTTATGTATGTTTTTTTTTTTAAGGCAAAATTAAAGATTCTGTTGAATTGTTTTTTTTTAAAACCCCTGTTGCCCCAAACACATCCCTCCTTTTCAGGTGCAGGTGGGAGGTTAAATTTGTGTGGTTTTTTAAAAAAATAAACCCGTCTTGCTCTGCGTACTGGAATGATGAAGTTTTTGGTGTTAGACTGAAAACCCTGGGGTTTCCCCTGTATGCCCAATAAAAAATATAATTTTTTTAGTTTCAAAAGTCCCTTCCCGTGCAGGTTTTTGGGTTTTGGTTTAGCCAAGGGGAAGAAAAACTTTTACCCATTGTTTAAGGGAATCTCATTCCAAAAATTTCTCCTCTTTTTTCTTTTTAAAAGGAGAAGGGGTTTTTCCCAAACCGGGCACCCCGCAGGGGACACCCGGGGTTTTTAAAAAAGTTCCAGAAAAAAAAGGGTTTTTTTGATCCTTTAAAAAATGTTGTGCCTGGATTTTCACAACCAAGGAGGTGAGTAGTATTATAAACTCAAAAATTTTTCTCAGTATTATTTCTTGGGGAGGCGGTTCCCTTTTTTTTCTTTTTTTTTTTACCCGTTAAATTTTTACCATGGCATTAGGCTGTTAAAAAATTTGTTTGGTAGCCCTTTTGTTTTTTCATCCTTGACATCTTGTAATGTTTAAATTTTTGGTTTTTTAAAGGTTTGGGCCCACCCGAAGAAAAAGGAATGGATTCATGTTTTTTCAGATTTCCCTTTAGATTTTGCACCCTTGGGATGGAATTTTTGGGGGAAATTTTTATGGCACCGACTTTTTCTCCATCCCATCCTATCCCCTCAAAAAATTTTTTTTGGGGGCCCCAGGGAAAGATTCAGTTTAGTTGGGTTTTGTATGGGCTTCCCGGACATTCTTTGGGTGGGAGTTTATGGACAACTTTGTTAAAATTTAAAGGGGAATATGGGGTTTACCCAAAGGAAGGGGGGGTTTTGGGGGTTTCAAGTGTTTTTGAAACCTAAAAGGGAAAAAAGTAAAAATTTGTCTTAAAAAGAAAATGTTACTTGTGGGGGGCCCTTAACTTTTTTTTTTCCCGATCGGGTTTCTCCCATTTATTTGACTCTGGCAGAAAAATTTCATGACCAAAAGGGACAATCCTCCAGTTTTAAAACTTCCTTTTGGTCTGCCCTCTGGAATTTTATGGGAAAAAAAATCAGGAAAAACATGGTACCAGGAAATCATCCTTTTGTTTGAGGGCATTTATACAAAAATTATTGTCCCACTGTGTTTGAAGCTGAAAGGAAGAAGCTGGGGGACAAAAAAACAAATGATGGGAAAAAAGGGGGTTTAAAACCAAAAATGGGAAAATTAGTAAAGGGTCCCATTTTGTTTCTTTAGTGAGAGCTTGGTCTTTAATAATTGTCACCCTTTGTTAATTTGATCCAACAAAGTTTGGGGGTTTTTTAAAGGAAAAAAAACAATTATCCCTTTGGGTAAATCGTTTTGTATTGGGAAATCATAGAGGCCCGGGGGTCCCAATGCAAAACAAAGGGCACATCGTAGGTACATTAGTGCTATTGATATTTT
The DNA here is from genome assembly GCA_025379985.1 of Phyllomedusa bahiana. Taxonomy (NCBI): domain Eukaryota; kingdom Metazoa; phylum Chordata; class Amphibia; order Anura; family Hylidae; genus Phyllomedusa; species Phyllomedusa bahiana. The sequence goes on from JAODAL010064050.1 coordinate 17,572, forward strand.
TAAGGGGTATGTTAAAGGGGTTGTCTGTTTCCTTAAAAAAAAACGAAATGGGCAGCTCCCGGGGTCTGTTTTAAAAAAAGGCCTATAGTCACCTTCCCTCCCCGGGTTTTCCCCCATTGCATTAATGGGAAATCTTCTGTTATGTTTCTTCTTTTTTGGGAAAAAGGGGGACCAATGCAGCCCCTCATTTGGTTTTCAGCCCGTGATGTCCAGTTCAGAAAAAAGAAAAAGAAGCCAAAGAGGGGCCCCGCATGGAAAACCCGGGGGGGAAAAGGGGAGTTTACTTCCCTTAAGGGGGCCCCTGAAGCTTGGGTTGGGTTTTTTTTTTTTTAGGAATTTGGGTAACCCCCTTTTAAAATATGCCCCAAACTTGGGGGTGTTTTTGGATTTTTTGGTTCTGATTTCACATCGAAAGTCGGGAAAAAAATTTATAAAAGGGGAATGTAGTGACTGTGAATTTTACAAAAACCCCGTTATAACATAAATTTTGGGGGCCCCCCCCCGATCTAAAGGGGTTTCCCCGTGGTTTTTTGATCAAAATGCAAATTTTCCCTTTAAATTTTTCCTTTGCGATTTTTAAATATGAAATCCCCAGAGAGTCTGAATCGTCATGGCCCAAAAAATCCAATTAAAAAAGAACACACATTTAAACCCCCCCGGGGGTTGGGGCATGTGGTATGTGTCAGGAAGTAGCAAAAACCCCATTTTTGTACTTATATAAAAAATAAAATTAAATATATTATTTAGTAAAAATTTTTTTTTTAAAAAAAAAAAAATTTATATTTTTATATATATTATTATATATATATATATATATTTTTATAAAATTTTAATTTTTATAATTTTTATATAATTTCTGCTGGGGGGATGTTTTAAATTTTTGGGGACAAAAATTAAGTGTTTTTTTTTATATTTATTATATATATATATATTTAAAATAATTCCAAAAAATTTTCTATTTTTTTAAATTTTTTTCCCGGCCATTTTCTGCTACCAATAATTTTTTTTAACCCTTTTCCCATGGGTTTTATTTAGAGTGCATCTTTTGCGGGGAAGTGTGCTTTTTTTTGGGTACCAGTGGGCATGGGGAAATTTTTTGTCACTTCTACTCCAATTTTTTGGGGAAAATGAAATTTTTTTTTTTTCACGGAGGGGCAGCAAAAAGGGGTAAATTGTGTTATATTTTGTGAACTTTTTTATTATTTTACCTTTTTTTTTGTAAAGTGGGGAAAAAAGGGGGGGTTTTATTTTAAAATTTATAATATTTTATTTTTAATATTTTATATATTTTATTATATATATATAGTTTTATATATTTTTACAGTTGTGGGTCAAAAGGGTTTTCATA
>JAODAL010064051.1:0-18918 GCA_025379985.1 Phyllomedusa bahiana
TATCGACTGGGGAAAATCGCAGATAATTGCCGATATCAAGCTACGAATCATAACGATCTTGAAACAACGCTCATCACACTTTGGGGAATAACACGCAGGGGGGTTACAATATATTCGGTCAAAACAGTTTCTCCTCAGCTCTGTGTAAAATTCTGAACAAGAGGGAGTCACGCCAAGCTTTTTGTGGGGAGAAAAGTTTAAGTGACAGCAGCGAAAGAACATCTATTAGTCATTTGGAACTCCGGTGAAAGAGCAGAAACATCATGAATGGTTTAGCTTGGTGCAACTCAGAATCCATCTTTTTTTAGCCCCTCTTGGCAGGTGAAAAAGATCGTAGACTGTGTTCTGATCAAAAACCACTTTGGGAAACTCCAGTTTTAAAACTGAAAAGCTAAAATTTTTGGACTGTAAGAACCAATAGTTAGTTTCCTTTAACCACCAAGCTTGAAGTACCTTGTGAAAGAAATGTTTCTGACAACGCAATAGACTGTAAGTGGGGCTTTTCTTGCTGGGGGCCATCTCCCCAACAAGCGATCCCACTAGGTTTTCAAAAAATTTCCATCACAAGCCTCTGTTAATCTGGGGTATCTTTCAAGTTGTCTATTGTCTTACATTAGAGACAAAACACAGAATTACTTTCAGTGATGAAGGTTAAACATTTTCATTCTTGTAAGGAAGGTAGGGGGTTGTCCCCTTACGGCAGGAATTGAAACAGCTTCAATATTTATATTTGTCCATTGATAAAAGTTTAAAAGTTTTTAAAATATTGTGACATACTGCGGTCCATTAGCTCTTGGGATCACCATCTTCTTGAGAGAAAAGATTTTTTTACACCCAAACACATCACTCCAATGCTTTTAAAGTTTTTAAAACCACCCTCAGCCAACTTTTTTCATCACATATAAAGGTCAAGTAAAATATAAACAACAAAATCCCGGGGGTCTAGCCCCTGGCTAAACAGGAGTTTCCTAAATAAAAACAGACGCCCCAGGCAATGAAAACCTCTAATTTGTTTTTTCCTTAAAAAGGGCATTGTTCTATCTGGGAGAGGGAAAAAAACATCAATTGAGGGATTTTTCAAAGGGAAACAAAAGGTACCTACACTTTTTTTCCAATTTTTAATTTTGGCCGACTGGGTTTGGTTTGACTATCCTATTTATTTCATAACCAAGCTACAGGGGTTTCCCCCTTCCTATTTTTAACTTTTTTAATTTGTCACACTTTAAATCTTTTTAGACAACAAGAAAAAATTTTAAAAATTAACAAACAAAATACAAGTAAATACAAAATCATTTTTTAATTAATTTTTTATTTTTTAAATAATAATAAAAAAAAAATAATCTTTTTTTTCTATACGCCAACAATTCCGCAGAAACTTAAAAATTTCAAGGGTAAACATACGTCTTTACACATTAAAAGAAATTACAAATGAACAAAAGGTTTTTGAGGGGCCCTGCCGCGAGACTTACAATCTATTAGGGTTAGGGTGAAACATAGGGGTAAAAGTGCCAATTTACAAGGTCCGGGCCAGGTTTTTCAAAAAAAGGTGGTGGTTTACATAAAAAATGGATAAACCTCCACCCTGACAGAAACCTATATACAGTAATGCCTGTGAGGCCCAAGTGGGGGAGTGACAGATTTGGATAAAAATTGGGGTTTTTTTTGGTGGCCAACCAAAAAGATGTATTTTCAGGCCCTTTTAAAAAACTGTGAGGGTTGTAAATGTCCTGATCCCCGGGGTAGAATTCCAGAGAATTGGTGCCGCACTGTGAAATTTTGAGGGGGGCATGGGATTTTTCGGATGTTTGAGATTTAAACCGAATCACAGCAGACGAGAGCACGGTGGGGCGGTAGCAGAGACAGGGAGGAGATTGGGAGGAACGCTGGGGAGAGCTTTATGGTAAGTGCGATTTTTAACTGTATCCTGTACTGGATGGAAACCAGTGCAGTGACGACACGGGGAAAGGGGCTCATAAGCGCTGGAGGAAAGAAAACCCTGGCTGCTGCTTTCGGGACGATTGGAGAGGGGAGAGTTTGCAAAAGGGGGAACCGAAAAGAAAGGGATTGCAGTAGTAAAAGACGAAAAGAAAAAAGGCAGTAATGAAGTTTGAGTTTTTTCCCACAGTGAGAAATACGGTTTTTTGGAAATTTTCGGGAGGTGAGGTGCAGGAGCGGCGGGGATGGATATATGGGGAGAAGGTCAGATCAAACCCAAATAAAACCCCTAGACAGGGGGCCTCTGCCTAGAGAAATGGTGGTCCCACATACAAAAAACAGAAATAGCAGGGGGGGGTTGGTTTGAAATGGCGGAAAACAAAAAGTTAGTCTTAGGAGGTTTATTTTCAGAGGAAAAGGGGCATGATGCAGAGACATGGGACAGACATCACTGGGTTTTGTAGCAAGGCGGATGATTCACGGAGGAGGTGTAAAAATTGGGGGTGCATCCGCATAAGTTTACGGAAGCCAAATCTACAAGGGTTTGTCCAATGGGGGCGTGACAATGAAAAAGGAAGCCCTAGAACGCCCCTGAGGAACCCCAACAGCAAAAAGGAAAGGAGAGGAGTAGAACCAAAAACGAACACTGAAGGAGGGGTCAAGAGGTAGGACGAGAACCAAAGTGAGAGCGGTGTCCCTGGAGGCCAAATTTGGTGCGAGCTTTGCGAGAGAAGTTGGTGACCACAGGTCAATTCTGCAGAGAGACCCAAAGAACAAAATGAGTAGTTACCCTGAGATTTTGCTGTAAGGAGGCTTTTGAGACTTTAACAAAGGGCAGTTCCGTGGAGTGTAGGGTGCGGAAACCGATTGCAGGGGTTCAAGAAAGATTACAAGAGAAAGCGGATTAAGGGAAAAAAAGCCCATCTAAACCTACAGGGCCCTGTGTGAGAAAGTAATTTCCCCCAAAACCTAATAACTGCAGCAACAACTCAATCAAAATTTTTGCGGCAACTGCTAAGATTTTTTAAAACGCTCTGGAGGAAATTTGACCCCTCCTCTTACAGAATGTTATAATCACCCACATTAGAGGTTTCCGAGCACAACCATTTTTTTTAAGGTCATGCCACAGCATCTCAATCTGTTTAAAGGGTCGGACTTTGACTAGACCACCCAAAGTCCTCATTAACCTTCAAAGTGATTTGGGGTTGTCACGGACGCCATGCGACCACTGTCCCGGGTCCGGGCGCCCCTTTGCCCCTGCCCCCCAGGGGACCCCCGTCCCCACGTCGGTTGGGTGTCCGCTCATGCTCACCCCCTCCGGCTTCCCTTCCCCCCCGGGCCGCGCTCCCTCTCGGCGGGCTCCGCCCCCGGGCACGTAGCCCCGCCCCAGGGGCGCGGGGCCCCGGCAGTTTGAATTTAAAGGGGCAGGCGCCGGAAATTTTGGTCATTGCCGGGGCACTGCCCATTTACCCGGGGCCCCTTCCTCCCCGGCCCTCGCCGGATCCTTTTTTATTATCCAAGGTGAAAACTTTTCCAAGTGTTCCATCTTGTCTACTGTGTACTGACCTCCTGCCACTTTACCACCACGAACCAAAGCCGCCTTCCTGACCCCGCGTGCTACCGTCTACAAACCGAGCCCCTCCCTGACCCCTCCCTTTAAACCCACACGACCTGTCTGCCTTTTTGTACCCTACCCTTTGGGCCCGCCACCGCAGGCAAGCCCCGCCAGTGGTAGTGACCGGGGGGACGCCCGCCGCAAAAGACCACCCGTTTTGTGGCGGGCTCGGTTGAATACCGGGGGACCCACTTAGATTCCACCCCTGGTGGGGGTTATGCATCACCTCGGGGTCCATTGATCCACCTCCAGACCGTAACAGTAGGACCGGCCAGGAAACCCTCCAAGGCCCTTCCCAAATGTGGCCAACATCACCACCGCGGGTCAACAATCGCAACAATCGCGCAAAAGCGCAGCAGCTCACAACTTCCTCCAGGGGGCAGCAGTTATCACCCCCCTAGCACACAACCCGCCAACTCCTGTCTTTGTTCCTCCCAAGGGTTTTCCCGCGGCGCTGAAGGGTCCCAAGCTTCGCCTTCGCTCCCAATAAAAACGACGGTGACCCAAAGCTCTGCGGGGTTCATCACCCAATGCTCTAAGCACGTGGACTTTGACCGATCATTTTCCGTCTGAACGGCAAAGGGGGGCATTTGTGGGTCAGCCTCCTCTGGGGGAAAGGCCCTGGCAGGGGGCTAACCCCTAGGGGACAGAAAGATCCAGTGGGGCGGATCTACAGTTTTTTCCCCCCTGATTTTCCGAAATGTCTTCGAGGAACCAGCCCTGCACCTCCCGAGACCCCCCTAAACTTACCCCAGGGGACCTACTGTGGGAGATACGGGTACAATTTTTTATCGGGCCCTTTCAACTTCAGGGAACGAAGCCCTCTTTTTGGCTACCTTCAAGAAAGGGTCTCAAGCCAGTTAAGGACGTCTTGGGCCATAGAGCCCTCCCGCCCCCTAGGCCTTATCCGGTTAGAACCCGCTTTTGACGTACGCTTCCTGAACGGGGGGAAGAACTTGGCAAGACTCAGTCAGCCCAACCTCCCCGGGTTTTTTCGCTTGGCACCGGGTGTTCCCGGGGCCTCCTGCCCACAGTCGGCAACATCCACCGAGGAGCCCATGCAATTGATCGGCCCGTCCCTCTGACAAGAGTTGCCAGCGCCCAAAAGGAACTTTTGCCTCTACTGTGGGCAGCCCAACATTTTCGGAGGAACTGCCCCAAGCGTCCCAAGCCGCGGGGAAACCCCGCACCAGGATCTGAGGGGGAAGGATTCCAGGTGCAAAATTTCTCCCTTCACACCCGTTGATGCCCGTGCATTTGTTCGAGACGGGTATCCTTCCAATTTTCCTGCGTTTTCGACCGGGCCCGCCCGGGAACTTCATACACCATTTTCCTTAGTGAAACAGTATCGGGTTCCATTACGCCTGAGAAAACCGCTTGTCATCTCATCCTCAGCAGGGAGCTCTTTAGCGCACCCCCAGTTCGTCACCAAGCCACGTCCCCCTTGGGGCCGCATAAAAAGAAGTCTCCTTCTACGGCTGCCTCCTCCTCGTTTGGCGTCCTCCTCGGACTCCCCTGGGTGCGGGCCCCCTCTCCTATCCGGCTGGTCAGTGGAGGTGATTGTTGGGGGCCCAAAAGCGGGGGCTTTTTTTGGGTCACCTCGCCCTTTCTTTCCTGCTCTCTGCAACCCTTTAAGCCATTGGGCCCGGGGTTGCCGCCCAAATCGGGATACGCCGAGTGTTCTCTGAGAGTCAAGTGAGAGCTTTCCCCGCATGCCCCATTACATTCCCCAAACGACTTACTGCTGATGCCATCCTCCCCGGGCCGAGTCTACCCACGCGGTTCCCGAACCCAAGCCATGTCCGAGTACATCCAGGAATCCCGGAAGGGTTTTTAACCGAAAGTCCTCGCCCCCGCGCGCGGGTTCTTTTTCGGAAAAAGAAGGACGTTACCCCTTCGCCCTCATAAATACCGGGATTGAACAAAATCACGGTGAAAACCGTTATCCATTGGCCGTTATACTGAACTGTTTGATCGCTTGCAGGGCGCCAAGATTTTCCCCAAAAATTGGGTTTAGAGGGGGCCAAAAAACTTGGGCCGAAACCGCAAGGGGACAATGGAAGACGGCCTTCAACACCAGGGGTGGGCACTTTAGTACATGGGGATGCCCTTCGACTGTGCAATGGGTCCCCCCTCTTTTTTAGGGGCTAGTGAATGGAACGTCTTCAGGACCCCTCCTCACCGCTGGTGGTCTACCTTGATGACATCCTGGTGTTCTCACCTGACCTCGAACCCACCACATTTCACAGGTTTGAAGCGTCCCCCAGAGAACCATCTTTAAGCCAAGCAGGGGGAATGCCTCTTCCATCAACTGCCTCCCGTTTCTGGGGGACGTCATCTCTGACCAAGGCCCAGGGTGGACCCAGCAAAACTGTCTGCCGTTTGCAGTGGCCATGCCCAGTCGGGGTTCGGGCATCCACATTCTTGGCTTCTGCAACACTATCGCCCTTTTTATCCCCCCACTTTTCTACCGGTGGCTCCATAGTAGCCCCCACCAAAAAACAACTATCCCACAGCTGGCCGTCAGGGCCCAGAAACGTTCTCAAAGCTCAAGTCCGCCTTTTCTAACGGCCTCTATCCTTTCACGCACGGGTTCCATTAAACCCTTCACACTGGGGGTGGATGCCTCTCTGTAGGGGCCGGAGCATTCTTACGCAAAAAAGGGGCCCCCGGGTAAGACTGTAACGTGTGGGTTCTTCTCCAAAAAGTTCTCATCGCCAAGAGGAATTTCACTTTTCATCAAAAATTGGGCCCCCGGAGGAGTGGGCGTTATCTCTGAGGGCCCCGTTTTCCCCCTCCTACTACTCGGACCACAAAAACCTCCAATATCTGCAGACGGCCCAAACGACTTTTAAAACCCCCGCCAGGGAGGGTCGCTCTTCTCTCCCTTTCGATTTTCAGACCACTTCAGGCCCCCAGAAGATGTGAGAGCTGACGCCCCCCCGTCCCCCCTCCGAGTGTGGGTGAAGATACTTCTCCAAACACATAATTCCTCCAGAACGTCTCATCTCGGCCCCCGGTGGGACCTCCGGAAGGGGCTTATGAGTCCTGCTCTTCGCAGACAATCTTAAAATGGGGGCATTTCCATTGGTGCTGGTCACCCGGCGCCCGAAGAAAAACCCTTCTGCCTGATATCCCGGTTCATTGGGGGCCAACTGGAAAAGATGTTAAGGACTTCGTTTCGTCTTGTGACTCCCGGGGCCCACAACAAGACCCACGTCACAAGCCGGGGGCCCTTTTTTAGCCACTGCCCTTTCCCACTCAACCCTGACCAACATAACGACCTCCCTCCTTTCTGGCAAAACCATTATTTGGGGTGATTACGGGTCGCTTTTCCAAAAGGCGCATTTTGCCCGTTTTCCAGGGGTGCCACTGCCTCCCACCTGGCTGAACTATTCCCTTTCCCCCAGTTTTTAAAACTGCATTACCCCTCAGCAAATTGTCTGACCGGGGGGTCCCAATTTGTCTTCAGGTTTTTTCGAGCCCTGGCAACCAACTTCAGGTGAAGCCGACTTCTCTTCGGCCTACCACCCAACAACGGCCGGGAGAGGGTCAACCAAGTCTTGGGAAATTACCTTGCCATTTTGTCTCGGGACGTAAGACATTGGTCCAATTTACCCGTGGGTAAGTTCTCCACAAACCTCTTGAGTCTGACCCGCGGGGGCCTCCCCCTTCAAATCGTGTTCCTCCCCCCCCGCCCTCCTCTCCCCGGCAACCTCCTCCGAGGCACGGGGCGGGCCGGCCCAAGAATGAAGGCATCGGTCCCAGCCCCCATTTGCTGCTCCGCGCTTCCGACGCATGAAGACCAACGGGGCAGAAGAAGAATTTCCTCCCCAGTCTTCTCCCAGGGTGACAAGTGTGGGGCTCCGTCTCGTTAGTCCGCCTAAAAATGCCTTCTTACAAACGGGACCCCTTTTGGGCCGTTTCCGGGTCCCTTTGAGGGCATCACCCCATCAAAACCCGTGTCATAAAACTCCGGGTCCCCCCACGATGAGAATCCCCAATTCATTTCATGTCTCCTTTTTGAAACCCCTGGTCCTTTAAATTTCTTTTTTTCCCAGAAGGCTTTTCCTCCCCCCGTCTGGGGCTAAATTGCCCCCAAAAGCCATAGGGGTGTTGTCCTCCCCAGCACCCAGCGTCAAACTGAGGGGAATTTCAGAAACAGCTGGAGGAGCCCCATTATAGAAAAACGCATCCGGCCCTTTCCCACAGATAATGGGACCCTTTTTGATTTTCTAAAGAGAATAAAGCAGGGATCTCTGATGATGTTGGGGCCCCCAATTCCCGGGGTCCCCAAAATTAGTTTGCCGACCCCCCTTATTTCCCAAAATTTCCTCTTAAAAAAACAAAAATTGGTCCTTTTTGAAAATTTTTAAATTTTTTAAAATGATAAATTTCTACGAAATTTTTATTCCATTTTCCCCAAAAAGGGTTAAAATTTTCTGGGTTTTCCAGGAGGAGACTTTAAATGACCCCAAATTGTAAAAGGGGTTTTTTGCATAAAAAAAAACGTTCCTTTTAAATTTCACTTAAATCTTTAAAAATTTTTTGCCGCATTGCAAGGGTTTTGGGGCCATGGGCTGTAAAAAATTAGAAAGAAGGGAGGCCCTTTTGGGAATAGAAATGTGGCTTCAAAAGTTGGCCCACTTCTCCCTCCAAAAATTTTTAAAAAGGGTTTGGAAAGCCCATTTTAAAATTTTTTTGGGGTCATGTTTGCGGGTGAAATCAGCAATACAACGGGTTTCCTTTTCAAAAAAAATCTTTTTCTAACAGACATTTTTCCCCCTTCACAACTGTCAAGAGTGGCCAAAGGGTCTGTTTTTTGAATTTTTCGGGCGGAAATTTGCGGGAAATCCCGCTTTTCAAACCAGGTTTTTTTTAAAAAAATGGGGTTTTTCCAACAGACATTTGTTTTTTTCACAATTGTAAACCCGTGGCTCAAGGGGTTTTTTTTTGAAATTTAGGGGGCTTTGGTGCTGTCAAAAACAGGAATAGGGTAGGCCACTTTTTAATGGACAACATATTTGCAAAATGACTTTTTTTTTTGCAAAATCTTTAACATAGCTAGCAACCCCTTTTTCCTAGTGAACAAAACGTGGTGGGTTTTCCCTCCTATTTTAAAAATGTGTTTTCTAGAATTAAAAAAACTAAAAAAAATTTCATGTTACAAATACTGATTTCAAATAAATTTCCCCTGAATTGTAAAAGGGGGGGTAAAAAGAAAACTTTTTAACAGGATGGGAAAGGTTTTTCAGAAGACATGGTGTATGGGGCACATTCGCCACCCCAAGGAAAAAAGAAAACAAAAAAAAAAGGGGGCACCCGGGGGAAACAGGAGCATCAAACCCCCCACTTTTCCCAAATGAAGCTCAATTTGGGTTTGCACTCATACGGAAAGGGGGAAAACGCTCTCGTAGAGGAAAAAATTTCTCAAGGCCCAAACCCCCGGGCTGACCCGTGTCCCGGGAAGTTTTAGAGGTTTTACCTCCCCCCACTTTTCCGGGTTTGCACTCTGCTTTTAAGCACAACTTTTTTTCGTTGCTCGTCTAAGGGGAATTTTTTTCCGTTTTTAATGGATATGCACGCCAGCCTGGCCTCACCGCCCTCCACTGTTACCTCGGGGCCCTTTCTAGCTGAACCCGCGTGTTAAAAGAAGAAAACACCCCCCCTGGCTCTCACCCGCACCCACTTTTAAGGGGCCGCCCCCGCCACTTAACCCCCGGATCCACGTTTACCCCGCCTTTAACCCCCCCCTTGATCAGGGAAATTTTTTCCCTTCCAAAAACCCCAAAATTACAGTAGAATGGGAGGGGTTTTTTGACCCGAAAGGCCTCCCTTGAAACCCCCTGGGACATCTGTTTTTTTGTTTTTCTTTCACATTCTAATAACAAGGTGGAACAAAAAACACCAGTAGAAAGGCAAGGGAGCTCTAGCAGCACAGTATTGGAAAAGAAATTTTTTTAAATTATAGTTTTTTTCATTTCAAATTTTTCTGCTGATGGTTTCCATTAAGGGGACCTGTTTCGGGGTTTTTTTTTGGGTTTAAGGGTGCAAATTTCAGGATATGGGTAATCAATGTTTCCCTTTCACTAAAAAAACTTTCTTTAAAGACTAATTTCTTCTGGCACTTTCAAAACTGTGGGTCATGGGAGGTTTGAGGGTCCCTGCCGTGGTCCAGGACAAAGGTTTTATCAATGTCCCGTTCAATAAAATGGGGGTTCAAAGACTTTCCTTTTTCCCGCATTTTTTCTTGGGCAACTTTTTGGGGGGGCCCCCCCGTTTTTTTGTCCCTTCAAAAAAGGGGTTAAAAAACCCTTTTTGGCCCTTTTTTTTTCTGGGGCGCTTTAAGGCCCCTCTTTGGGCGGCAGAATTTAATGTTTTTAAAAAAATGGGAAACCCCTTCCAACCCTTTTTAAATTTTTTCTTTTTTGGGGGGATCCGGCCAGGAAGGGGAATCATTCCATTAAAAAAAATTTTGGCCCTTTTTTTACCGAATTTTTGGCCCATCCTTTTGGGGAGGGCCCGCGGTAAAGCCAAATTTTGGTTTTCCTTTTCCTTGGGGGTTTAAAATCCCTTTTTTCCCCCAAAATTTTTTTGGCGGGGTTGGGGGTTTTTCCAAAAAATTTTAAGTCCATTTGAAAAATTTTGGCCAAATAAAATTGCCTTCGGACTTTTTTTAATTGGGGGCCCGGTTTGGGCCCCGGGAAGAAAAAATATCCCGTCATTTTTTCTGGCCCTTTTTTGCCTTTTTTCTTTAAATGTCCCCCCCCGGGGGGGATTTAAAAAATTTCCCCACCCTTTTTGGGGAAAATGAATGTTGTTTTCCCCCCCCCTTTTTTGGTTCGCCAAATTGTTTTTCCCCCGCGAAACCCCCAAATGCCCAATTTCCCCAAAAGTATGATCCCAAAAAAAACCCCAACCAATTTTAAATGCAGGGCAAAATTCGGGAAAAACCCAACTTTTCTCCGGTCGATGGCGAGGAGGCGTTCTCAAAGCTCAAGTCCGCCTTCTCTACGGCCTCTATCCTTGAACGAACGGATTCCATGAAACCCTTCACACTGGATGGTGGATGCCCTCATCTGTTAGGAGCGGAGCAGTTCTTACGCAAAAAGGGGCCCACGGGTAAGACTTGTAGTGGGGCTTCTTCTCCAAGCGTTTCATCGGCAAGAAAACGGAATTACCGATGGGCGATCATTAAAAATTGGCCCTGGAAGGCAGTGGGTTATCTGTGGAGGCAACCGTTTTCCCAATCGTTCTACTCGGACCACAAGAATCCTCAATATCTGCGACGGGCCCTCAGCGACTTAACCCACGCCAGGCTAGGTGGTCGCTCTTCTTCTCCCGGTTCGATTTCAGATCACTTCAGGGCCAGCCGAGAAGGAATGTGAGAGGCTGACGCCTCTCCCGTGCCTCCGACCGTGGTGGGGAAGATACTTCTCCAGAACACATAATTTCCTCCAGAAAGTCTCATCTCGGCAGCCCCGGTGGACCTCCGGAAGGGACTTATTGAGTCTGCTCTTCCGAGACTAGTCTTAAATGGGGACATTGCTCAATGGTGGTGGTATCCCGGGCGCGCCGAAGACCTTCTGCCTGATATCTGGTTCTATTGGTGGCCAGAGCTGGGAAACGGATTTGTTAAGGACTTTCGTTTCGTCTTGTGACTCCTGTGCCCACAACAAGACGCCTCGTTCAAGGCCGGGCGGCCTATTTCAGCCACTGCCCATTCCCACTAACCCTGGACCAACATAACTGACCTCACCTCCGTAGTCTGGCAACACCATTTTTGGGTGTTACGGTTCGCTGCTTCAAATTGGCGCTTTCGTCCCGTTGCCAGGGCTGCATTGCCCTCCCACCTGGCTGAACTATTCTTCCTCAATGTGTTTTTATCTGCATATACTCCCTCAGCAAATGGTCTCGGACGGGAGTCCAATTTGTCTTAGGTTTTGGCGAGCCTGTGGCAACCAACTTCAGGTGAAGCTCGACTTCTCTTCGGCCTACCATCCGCAGACGAACGGGCCAGGTGGAGAGGGTTCAAACCAAGTTCTTGGGACGTACCTTCGCCATGTGTCTCGGCCCGTCAAGACGATTGGTCCCAATTTTATTGCCGTGGGTAGAGTTCTCCTACAACTCTCCTTGAGTCTGAGCCCGCGGGGTCCTCCCCCTTCTACATCGTGGTATGGCCTGATCCCCGCCCTCCCTCTCCCTCTGGCACCTCTCCGAGGTCACGGCGGCCGGACGCACTGGCCAAGATATGAAAGGTCATCTGGTCCCAGGACCCCAGTCGCTGCCTCCGCACATCCGAGCGCATGAAAACTCAAGCGACAGAAGAAGAATTCCTCTCCAGTCTTCTCCCCAGGGTGACAAGTGTGGCTCTCGTCTCGTTTTGTCGCCTAAAAATGCTTTTACAAATGGGACCCCGTTTCCTGGGTCCCTTGAGGTCATCAGCCGCATAACCGGTGTCATACAAAACTTCGGCTCTCCTACGAATGCGAATCCCAATTTCCTTTCATGTCTCTTATGAAACCCTGGTCCTTAATCATTTTCCCAGAAGGCTGTTCCTCCTCCGTTCTGTGGCTGATGCACCAATGGTCTTCGGGGTCAAGGATATTCTGGGAGCTGAGGAGAAACTAGGGCGGAAAGCGATATTCCTGGTGGACTGGAAGGGGTTCGGTCCCGAAGAGAGGTCTTGGGCGCGGAGGAGAATATCTGTAACCTCAACCTCATCCAGAGACTTTCTTCATTCCAGTAAGAGAGGGGGGCCAAAGAGGGGGGGTACTGTCACGGACGGCCAGTGCGGACCCCACTGTCCCGGGTGGCATGCGAGCCTGTTGCCCCTGCCCCCCAGCGGAGCCCGGCCCGCCGTCGGGTTCGGGGTCACTTCATGTCTCAGCCCCCTCCGGCGTTACTTACCCGGCCGCGCTCCTGCTCTGGCTGGCTCCGTTCTCCGGCGCGGTAACTCCGCCCCTAGTGGGCGCGCACGCCGGCAGAGTTTTGAATTCAAAGGGGCAGTGCGCCGGTAATTGGATCATTGCCGGGCACTGCTCTAATTTAGGTTCCAGCCCCTTCCTGCGGCGCCCTCGCCGGATCCTTTGTTGTATTCCCAAGGTGAAAAGCTTTCCTATGTGTTCCAGTTTGTTCTACCGTTGTACCGACCTCCTCCTGCCTACGTTTACGACCGAACCAGAGCCGCCTGTCCTGACCTCTGCGTCTTACGTCTACGAACCTGAGCCGCCTGCCCAGACCACTGCCTTGTACCGACTACGAGCTGGTCTGCCGTTCCTGTAACCTCGTTACCCTGCCGCCACCGCAGGCAAGCCCTGCCAGTGGTAGTGACTGGTGGATCTCCGCCGCAAGCAAGACCATCCGCTTTGCGGCGGGCTTCTGCGTGATTACCTGGGACCCACTTAGAATTCCCACTCCTTGGTTGGGATTCGCCCATCGCGTGCTGGGGTCCAGTGGATCCACCTCCAGCCCGTAAACTTTGCTGGTGTTTTTGGATCATTGTCGTGTGCATAACCCAAAGGTGCGCTTCAGCTTGAGGTCACGAAGAGATGGCCTGACATTCTCCTTCAGAATTTGTTGGTAGACAGCAGAATTCATGGTTCCATTTATTACAGCAAGTCTTCCAGGTCCTGAAAAAGCAAAACAGTCCCAGACCGTCACGAGTCGTGAAGACTGACCTTAACCGAGGCAAGTGAGGCCTGCAGTTCTTTGGATGCTGTTGTGGGGCGTTGTGTGACTTCGTGGATGAGTTATCGCTGCGCTCTTGGTGCCTTTTGTGGATGGACGGCCACTCTTAGGAAGGTTCACCACAGTTCCTTGTTTTCTCCATTTGTGGATAATGGATCTCACTGTAGTTCTCTTGAATGCCAAAGCTTTAGAGATGGCTTTATAACTTTTTCAGACTGATAGCTCTCAATTACTTTATCATTTGTTCCTTTAAGTTGCCTGTACACAGTGAGCTTGTGGCAGTAGTGTGCTGAGCACTCAATAAATGGGGCAGAAAACAAATATTTTCTTTACTCATAACCGACATTTAAGCTATAATTGGGTCTTTTTGGCCACCAGACTTGTACAGGTGAATTATATGGTTTACGTGTGCATGAACTATAAAAGCTAAGCAGCACCCTATAGCCACATGACCCATATGTGTAAGTGTCCTAAATGGATCCTATTAAGCACAAATTACTTAGCTCATATCAAGTGCTTACAGACCACACATGCCAAGCGCTTGTTCACTCTGATGCCAAGTGCCAGATGCGCAGGACCAGTTTTATATCCACATAACTCAGGCAACCATGGCTTGATGTATACTTGTTTTCTGTGCAAACATTCAAAGGCTAGTTCTTGCTCACTTATTCAAAGCCATGGGGGAAAAAAAACATCTCAATAGTCTACACAGCCAGGGTTAAGACTACACAAAACCATCCAAACAGGGTCCAATATGTGTAAATGTAGGAACACACATTTACACATGCTTACCACAAGTTTTTGGGTACATTCTGGATGATCGATATGCAACAGCGCGTCAGAACTTTTTAGAAGCCATCATCATACACAAAGCTTTTAGGTGCAACAATATAACCTCTTTGGTGAGGAACTTATTTTCCTCCACTCTTCCTTAGAGCCTTGTATGAAATTATTTTCCCACACTCTCTACTTTGGCATCAGCTAACTCACAACGCTACCTCTCTGTCCCTGCAGTACAGCATATCCTACCACACGGCACTACCAATCTGCCCCTGTAGCACGGCATATTCTACCTTATAGTACCACCTCTCTGTCCCTGCAACACTGCATATCTTACAACACAGCACCTGTCTTTCCCTGAAACTTTGCATATCCTACAACATAGCAACTCTCTCCCTGCAGCACTGCATATCCTGCAACACAGCACCTCTCTCCCTGCAGCAGTGCATTTCCTGCAACACAGCACCTCTGTCCCTGCAGCACTGCATACCCTACAACACAGAACCTCTCTCTCCTGCAGCACTGCATTTTCTACAACACAGAACCTCTCTCCCTGCAGGCAAATGCATATATCTACAACACAGCACCTCTCTGTCCCTGCAGGACTGCATACCCTACAACACAGAACCTCTCTCTCTCCCTGTAGCACTGCATTTCCTGCAACACAGCACCTCTCTCCCTGCAGCACTGCATATCCTACATCACAGAACTTCTCCACCTGCAGCACTGCATATCCTTTTTATTTTTCCAGCAAAATTTTTTTATTACATATCAAGAATGGTACATAACATAATATAACTTTTTCTGAAGCAAATGAAAAAAGGAAAAAGAACACGCAACAAATGTATGTCATAAAAACATCAAAGCCTCGGAAAAGAAATAGCAATGTCATTATTTTTATGAATGGCAGATTCAGTTAATAACAACAATACCGTTGAACATGTAAATTTATGATATATCAGAAAATTTTCAATTACCAATAACTATATGGATTAACTCGTTTATTTGATATACTTCATTCAATATGAAAGTGTTGTGGATTATCCTATTACTTATAGTAAATAGATGTGGTCCAAAGAAGCCCAATTATTCTTAATTCTTGCTATTGGACGTGCTGGGGTTTTACTAAACTAGTCCTCACCAGCTGTATTGCAAATTTATTCTGTTGCTAACGTCTGCATAGTTGGCGTGTTTTGAGGTTTGTTTTCCAGTTGTGAAGCTATCGTAATTCTTGTAGCTATTAAAGCCATGAAGATAGAACGCCACGAAATGGATGGGTATGTCATGAAAGTCGAGATCAAGAATAGCTTAGGTCGGGGGGGGGGGGGGGAGTGGCTTACCGGGGGGCGAGGAAGATGGATGTGTGATCCCTGCTACTCCTGTGCTAGAACTGACCAGCTGGGGGCAATCCTAATTCACATCCTGGCGAAGGGACGCAGAGGAAAGAATCCAGCCACAGGAGACCTCAGAGAACCAGAGGAGCACGGTCGGGCTAGAGGAGATAACTACGGCCGGGTATCGCCATCTCTCTTGTCCCCCACGGCCTGCATGCGAGGTCCGCACAGTTCGGCGCCGCAGCCGGGCCACTCGGCAACACAGGCGCTTCACCTTGGGATCCGCCGCTTAACGCCAGGGAGGACCGGCGGGCCGCGCTCGGCAGCTGTCGCCTAACCGATCGCGGCTGCCACGGCTGGAGAGAGTACCTCCGGCATCGCCACGTGGGGACCCGGAAAGCGCCGCCATCTTCAGTCAGGCACCCGGCACGGACTTCCTCGGGTGCCAAGCGGGAGCGCTCGGGCACACTGAGGAGCGCAGCTCAATCCCTCATTGCTGGCTGACACGTTTTAAGGGGCCCAGCAACAGGCCCTCTGGATGCCAGGCAGCGATCAAGCCAGGTACGGGTCCTGTTTTGGAAGCCTCTCCCCCTCACCAGTGCTTTTGCCTGTCAGGCTTGAAAGGGGAACACCATAGTAAAGGGTTGCCCTCCCTTGATCATTCTGTCTCCCCTTCTCTAAACCGTCTGCCGTCCTTGGGGCCCCACAACGCCTCAGCCCCCTGACGACGCAGACTGAGTGCTCCTTCTCCCCCTTCAGCAGAGGTGGTCTGTTACCCTGGCAACAAGGACTCTCATTAAGGCGGATAGTTTCTTGGGCACCCTGAGGGGTTCACATACTGGGGTCTCTGCTTACAAGCTGCACAGCTTACGATAGATCTCGCTTCCAGCTCTTCCCTGCATCTATTCAGGTGGTCTCCTCACTGCCACAGTCTCTGTGTTGTCAGAGCGATTATGTCCTCTAAAAATGCAACCTATTACCGAAGGGGCGTAAGAGCACCTCCACGCAGTCACCTCGGTGCTGCTAACCTGGGGGCTTACGCTGACGCTGGGGACGCTCATTCCCAATGATGATATGCTCCCTTAGACCGTTGGGCCTCGTCCCCTGGACTCTCATGGACGGACACTGGTTGGCGCTGCGAACCTCCCTTGTCCAGTACACGGTCTCCTGTCTGGGAAAGATACCTCGCATCCTCTCCCTATAAAGAGGACTTTAAACAACTAATTGCTGAAGTCAGAGCCTGTGGGGTTTCGAGATAGCCGCAGTCAGGGTGATATTGCATTTGCTGGTAGGGTGGACACTCTGGAATCAGCACATTGATGACTCCCGGCCGTTATGTCTCGGATATGCAAGCCGCTATGGCGTCACAGGCCAAAATGTTGCGGGAGACAACAACACATGGAACGATCTGGATATTAGGGGCAGATGGAACAACATAAGAGTTTAAGGGCCCTCCGGAGGTTGGCAGGCGAGGAGAATCTATATCAGGTTCTGGGGACCGTGGTTAATGGATTCTAGGGTGGAGCCGTATACTCACAACATCAAGTTTGGAACTGTGCTCCATCGGGGGCTCTTAAACGAAAGGGCCCTGCCTCCCATCCTAGAGATGTTTTATGTTGTGTCCATGATTTCCAGCTCAAAGAAAGATTATGGGCTAAAGCGCCGACTAATGCGCACAGTGGCAGTCAAGGAAGCCCATCCTACTGATATTTTCAGACCTTTCTTGGATCACTCTTGCAAAAAAGGAGGGGACAAACTGCGACCTCTGCTGGATATCTTGAAAGATCGGAATATAAGCATATCGGTGGGGGTTCCCTTTTGCTTGTTAGTGACGAAAGGTTGGACGCTCTGCAGCTCTTCGGGGATTATGAGGAGATCTCCAGCTTCAGTGCCCTCTGGACATTTCCTGTGCCTGACCTGCCCAATTGGGATCCTTGTGGTTCCTCCCCCTGCTCCAGCCCAGATTGGCAGCAGGCTTCAATCTCAACATGAAGAGACGAAGTCCTAGAGACCCTCGAAGTTCTCCCTTGTTCGGACGGCATTGCAGGGGACCTGATAGGTTGTGGAGAGGGGCATTATTGAGGTCCCATTGACTGGTTCATGATTCATCTGGGCCGTCTTGGGGGGCACGTGGATATGGCAAATTATAGGACCTTATGTTATTGCTCTTACTTTAGAGTATTTCTTCCTCAGGTTGTTGGATTAATTGTGCGGAAGCTTTTTGTTGCATTGTGAGTTCTTCTCTTATGGTTTATACAATTTTTCCCTTAAGCTACACTAGGTTTTACAGCAGGATTGCCCCCTTCTTAATGGCAAATACGAGGCTTTTTTACGCTAGTAGTTCTGTGTAAGTAGGAGTTTGGTTAGCTAACTGTGTTCAATTAACTTCGGCTGTGTTCTATTGGCCCCCTAGCGGCTGGTACGTTAGTATTGTGATAGGGTTTATCCTCAGGATTTCTTAGTTCAAGTATTCTAAGTACTTAGTGCCTTCTCCGGAATTCTTATAGTTCTGGTTTCTAGAAGATGTTCAAAGTTATGTTGTTATCTGTTGTTTTGTATTGTCTTGTGTTTCCCTTTCCTTAGTTTCCACAGGATGCCTTGAAGTGCCTCCAGCTCTTTTTCCATTGCAGATTGGTATGGTTACATTTAAATTTGTTACCTTGCGATCCAGCTATATAGTGGTTTCTATGTATTACCTATCCAAATGGTTAAGTTAAGGTCACTTTAATGTCAAGGGGTTTCACTCTATCGCCACTGAATATCTCAAAGGGAAACCAGCAGATGTTGGTCTTTGTGCAAGAGGGGGGACCCATTTTCAATAAGGAGGGCAATTTCTATTTTGATCAAGCACTTGTACCTGTACAATATGTTGCTTTCAAGTAGGAAGAAGGTGGGGTCGCCGTCCTAATCACTAGGTTTGTCCCATACAGATTCATACTGCGTTCTCTGATCTGGGGACGCTTTCTGATTTTGGAGGGTGTCCTGGCACTGAGTTACAACGTATTAACCTTATGTTAAGCGTACCTACCTAATTGCAGGAAGCATGCCCTTCCTTAAACGGGCTTCTCCTTCGCCTGTCGCATCTATCTCCCTCTTCGACTATTATAGGAGGAGACATTAATCTTGTTTTCTCTAAGTATATGCTTAAGCTGCAATTAATCCAAATTACTTCTTCCGAGCTCAGCGTTGGTCTCTCCATGGGCTTTCGCCAACTGATACGACCAGTTTCCTGATTTATTCAATTTGTGGCGCATTTACTCCACCCAACGGATAAGGTTCTATACGTTCTTACTCGAGTCCGCACCCAGTCGCACTCCAGGATAGGACTATTTCTTTCGAAAGTGTTAGCTTCCGAATGATGGATTTGGCTGAGGTGGGCTCGATTACGTGGTCTGACCATGCCCCAATCAATCTTACACTGACGTCTGGGAAACATTCTTTGAGGAAAATGCCATGGGACTCAACGAATCTTTATGCTAAAGAACTCTCTAACCAGGGAAAAGAGTTGCGTCAACATTTGAAGGAGTTCTTTGAGATTTATATTGGCCTCAGTGGGATCCGCGG
>JAODAL010064052.1:0-18918 GCA_025379985.1 Phyllomedusa bahiana
TTAAAATTTTTTTCCTTTTCGGTAGTTACTAACCTTTTTTGAAAGCCCCAAAACGTCCTGCTGTTCAGCCCCTCAGGCGGCTATTCCACAATTTACAGTTCTCACAGTAAAGAACGCTTTTTTCCTTAAAGATTAATCCTTTTCTCTCTAGCCGAAGGGAATGCCCCCTTGTTTTTGAGGGGGCTTTACCTAAATTTAATTTTTCCCCCATACTTTTTGAGGCCATTTTTATATAGTTTTTTTTTAAATTTTTAATTTTCAGCCCCCCCAAAAGGGTCTTTTCAAGATAAAAAAGTTAAATTCTACTAACCTTCCCATAACTAAGATTCCCCATTCCTTCTTAAAAGTTTTGGTTACCGCTTTGCCTCCCTAGCTCCATTACATTTTTTTCTATAAACTGAGCCCAGAACTGAACGCAATCAAAATGAGGTCCCCCAATGTTTGTACACGGTAGAATTACTCCTTGTCCCCGAGCAATGCCTTTTTTAATACACGCCAAACCCCTACTTGCCTTAGAGGCAGCTGATTGGCACTGAATGCTATTCTGTAGTTTATATTACAAGAACGCACACATCATATTTTAGATTCACTTTAAAGGCCTAAATTTTTATTTTAACAATTTTCAAAAAGCAGCAAATACATACAATTATTTATTTTATTCTGAAAGCAATGGTAAAAATAAAAATTTGAGCATTTAAAAAGTTCAGTTCAATTAGAACCTGAACTTTAACGTGTTGGTCGGGGTTCTATTTGAACTAGAACCGAACTCCCCCCCATTAAGTCTTTGGAGAAGTTTTCGGGTTTAAATTTTTTATACCTAACGGGTGAGGAAAAGGGGAATTCCCCACCCATAACGTAAAGGATATTTTGGAAAACTTGTGAAGAAAATTTAGCTCTAAGAGTGACGGGAAAAAAATTGAGAGGCTAAAAAATTCATTCCTTTAAATGGCTACTAAAAAGATGAGGACAGCTTCAACAGGGGATAGCTTTTAGGAGGGCAGCGATAGCAGCTGCTATGGGGCCCGGCATCCTGAGGGGGCCCAAAAGCCCCTTTGACACATAGGAAATTTGGAGACGGTGTGTTATACATTACTGAACCCCCAAAACTGCAAAAACAGAACTTTTGGGCACTGAGTATGATTTAGCAAATCCAAGCACTCTGTATAATATATATCCATGTATATGAGAGTTAGGAGATATGTGAGCCTGTAATTGTTGTCAAATAACAGCTTCTGGGTGTGGGAAAGATGCAGCCAGCAATACCAAACTTCCTAACTATAGCTGTCTATGGAGAGGAAAATGCTATCTAACTAAGAGCAGTCTTTTACAGTACAGAGATTTGAGCTTAAAATTGCATTCACAAGGCAATACAGTCAAAATATATAACATGGTCATGTGATTTTAGCAGTCAATGAGAGCCCACACCTCAGCGATGACCTTTTGACAATTCTCTGTGCTCTGCACTGATTGGATGGCCACCAAAAGTGCAAAAAGGTGATTGGATGGCCGCCAAAAGTGCTGAAAGCCGCTAAAAATTTTAAACTGAAAATGGTGTATCGAACTAGAACTTTAAAACAGTAAAAAAGTAAATGTTTGGTTCGGTTCGATTTTTCTAAAAATTCGAGAAGTTCTACTAGAACTTAACTTCTCTAGAACAGTTCGATCAACACTAATACAAATCTACAAGGAAATGTCAATTTTTGTATGATGTTGAACACTCCTGAATACCAATAAATCAATCAATCAATCTATCTATCTATCTATCTATCTATCTACTATTTTATCTATCTATCTATCTATTATCTATCTATCTATCTATCTATCTATCTATCTATCTACTATCTATCATACTTCTTCCCCAGATGAACTTAATCATTGGATCATGTAAAAAACAACACCATTTATTTTCTTTTTAGAAGCCATTATGGCCAAAACATCATGATCCATATGGGTCAAAAAGGACAATTTTGCACAACTGCCTTATTTAAAAAAAAAAAACACCCATCTAGGGGAGTAATGCACAGGTGAAGCACAGCACTGGTAAAAGGTGAGAATTAAGGGAGTTCCTTTAGACAAATAAAATATTTTTGTGTAATAAAAAGTGTTATAGAATTTTCCCAAATATTTTGTGTATCATTCACAATTTTTAAGACCTCTGCTTGCAGTCAATATAGTGGACACTTCGCTATCTACTTTTAGTGGTTAAAAATCTACACTCACCGGCCACTTTATTAGGTACACCATGCTATTTAAAGGGGTTGGACCCCCTTTTGCCTTCAGAACTGCCTCAATTCTTCTGCATAGAAAATTCCCAAGGTGTTTGCAACGTGAAATTTGGTACCAAGGGGCCCAAAGAGGGGCCCAAAAAAAATATTCCCCACACCATGACCCCCACCACCACCCAACCTTTTGATACAAGGCGGGATGGATCCTGCTTTAGGGTTTTGTTGCGCCAAATTCTGACCCCCCATCCAAATGTCGCAGCAAATCAGACTCTCGACCAGGCCCAATTTTTTTCCAAAACTTCTAGTCCAATTTCGATGATTGGGGCAAATTGACCTTAGTTTTCCTGTTCTTACTAAAAAGGGTGGCACCCGGGGGGTCTTCTGCTGCTGACCCCACTCCCCAAAAAGTTCCCCTTTACTGTGCGTTCGAGATGCTTTTTCTGCCTACCTTGGTTGTCGGGTGGCTATTTGAGTCATGTTGCCTTTTATCCTCGAAATCTCCCCTTTCCCCTTTCCTCGGGCATAAACAAGGCATTTCCCCCCACAGGACTCCCCCTCCGGATGTTTTTTCTTTTTGGGACCATTCTTTTGTAAACCCTAGAGATGGGGGGTTGAAAATCCCAACTTATGCTCGGTTTTTTTAACTGCGGGAGATTGTCTTGACCCTGTTACATGCCTAAATGCACTGAGTTGCCGCCAGGATTGGTGATTAGAAAATTTTTGTTTAAGGCATTGGAAGGTGACCTATAAAGTGGCCCGGGGATGAACTGTTCTGACACACTCATTTAAACACAGCTTTAATAAAAGCCCCCGTAAAAAGTTTTTTTAAAAATTTTAAAATTTTGTCTGATAAAGTCCTTGCACAGATAATGTTCAAAATTTCCAAAATTTTGGCTCCCTTTCAGGGACTTATGTGTACGTTAGTATTTGGTCAATGAAAAGCATGGCATATGGGAAGCTCCTCACCCCCCCTGGGAGTTTATGTAGGGATAATTTTATTTTTTTTATAATACTGTAAAAGCATGAAAAGTTGGGATCTAAAAGAAAATACTGTTAGTACAAAAATAAATAAATGTGTTCTACTGTCACTATGTTAATTGTAGGATTAGTTTAAGAATCTAACCCGGCAAAATACTGGTTGATTTCGGATTTTTTATTTTCATGTTTTTCTGAACAGTTTTAGGGTATTTCACACAGGGGACATACTTGCTTTTCGGGGAACCAAACCCGCAAACTTTACAGAGCGGCAAAGCAGATTTTATTTTAAAAAAGTCTGAACAAAAATTATTAAAAAATAAATTTTAATGCACAGAAAGCAAAATTTTTTTTGTAAATGTACTACAAATTTATTGTGGAATTTCTCAATTGACGTAAAGGGGTTTTCTTACTATAATAATTAGCTTTCAGCATGTTGGGAAACATAAATGAAAACTTTTACTAAATATATTGCTCATTTACTATTGCTCTGATCAGGAGATAAGAGAGATTTGATCTGCTCTGAGTGCGTACAAGTGTCTCTAGGTTACCGTCCATAACTCCCTTTCCTGATTAGGCAGAGAGCAGGGAGTGACATCACCATGGTCGGACAAAGTAGTCTTTATATCTAACAAGATTAGCTCATTTACCTTTCATATATAAGGTATGTATATAAAATCACAACCAAACAAATTTTTTTCCAAATGTGTTTAACATAAAAACATGCCTTAAACAAAAGATCATTTTCTGAAGAGCAAAAATAAAGCAATGTCTATAAGTCTTTTTGGATTTTAAGCAAGCTTTGTTGTAATCTTAATAATGTTTAGTCTTCATAAGCATAAATTAACCTTATATAAAGTCTAACTATACAGGTAGACCCCGGCTTACACCATTCCGACTTACATCTGTTCCCTAGCTACAAACAGAGACTTATGGGACATGTTGGCACTTGTAGGTTCCATGTTCCACAACAGATACTAGCTGTGGAATGACAAGTTCCAGCATGCCACAGCAGCACATGTGGTGAAATCTTCTTAACAGGGGTACAGACAGCAAAACAAATGTAAAAACCCTTCCCTGCACTATCCAAAACTAAAAAAGAAACCGACTTACATACAAATTCAACTTAAAAACAAATCTAGAGTCCCTATCCTGTTCATAACCAGGGGACTGCCTGTATAAGAATATTATACTTTTTGAATGCAGAATTGATAACAGTATGCTTTTGTATGATGATTTATTTTAACTCGAAATCTAACATTTTGATTTCGAAAAAAAGAAAAACAATTACACAGTGAGTAAAATTCATTGTATGAAGCAATAAAAATGTCAACTTTCTATGCTGTTCCCAGACTGTGGATTATATAGGGAAAAGGCATGAGAGAGGTTAATTATTGCCTTGCTTCAACTCCCTCTCTACACAAGATGGATCGGATTGTCAGGGAGAAGTGACATATAGAGATGAAGCGCAGGTTCCTCTTCGGATACTTGTTCTTCTGGATGTTCAGTATTAGCTGAAAGAGCAAAACTTGACAAAACAAAGAAACCACACTATGAAATGGGTTTGTAGTCTAGGTAGTCATAGAAATTGGGTTACTGCAAATACAAGTGTAACAAACCCACCAAGACTCAGGACTGCTTTTAGCACAATTATGAGATCTTCGTCATGATAGTGATCATACTAATTATCACGGATGACATAGGTTTCAGAGGTTATAAATCCATACAGATTCTGACTAACTACGGTATTACCTTTTTCTAAACAACTCGCAGCCATAGACTCAAGAAAATCTTTATACATTAGGGCTTATGGACATCATAGGGTGACACGGTGATCCTGTGACACCCTATGACATCTCTCCTGGCACGCGTACCAGCAGTGTCGGACTGGGGGGTCTGGGGCCCACAGGGGAGTTGATCTTGGGGGGCCCACCCTACTGTACATGAAAATATTACCGGCCTCTCGTGACATAAATGGCGTCATTTTACCACATAATAACAGTGTGCAAAACAGAACTGTATGTGTAGTACAATAGCAAGTTAGTCACACATTTGTCAAGTCTAAACAAATCATAGACACAGGCTAAGTAGCTTCATCCATATCCCCCTCCTACCCAACAAAAATACCCCCTACACCACATACAATATCCCCCTCCACCCACATACAATGTCCCCCTCCATGTTTCCCTTGGTCACGCACCTCGCCACCTTCTAAAATACACACCAGCAAGAAAGTACAAGTGTAACTCCTATCACAGGGTCAGGTGTTCCCTCACTCTTTCAATCAGGGACATGTGTACGCTGCCACTATACACTGCCATATAGAGACCACATAGAGGTCACACACCAGCTCATGTATAACCTACAACACCTCCATATAGAGACCACATAGAGTCAGGGACACCAGCTCAGGAAAAACCCTAAAACACCACCAAATAGGGACCACAAGAGGTCAAAACACCAGCTCAGGTAAAACCCTTTACAACACCACCATATAGGGGGCCACATAGAGGTCAGAACCAGTTCAGGTTTAACCTACAAACCACCATATAGGGACCACTTTAGAGGTCAGACACCAGCTCAGGTAAAACCCTAAAACCCACCCCCATTAAGCCCAAACAAAAAGGGGGTCAACCCCAGCTCAGGTATAACCTTACCCCAAACCAAAGGGAGCCCCACTTAGGGGCCCAGACCCCAGCTCGGGTTTAAAACCTACAACACTGCCTTTTAGAGACCAAAATTGGGCCAGACACCGGGCTCAGGTTTTTAAACCTACAACCCCACCATATAGAGACCACAATAGGCCCAACCCCAAAATAGGTTCCCATAAACATTACAATATAAAAAAAAAACCCCAAAAAATCAGGGACTCCCCGGGAGCCCATCTGATGGTCTTTTCTTTCTCTCGGGGAGTTGTTCTTTTTCCCCTTTTCTTCTGTTTCCCCTTCCAAACCCCGGGCCATGGGGGCCTTTTTCCCACCCAACAACTAAATCCCTGCAAAAATTTAAACCCCAAAAAAAATTTTTTAGAACCCCTTAAAATTTTTCCGCCCCCTCTTTACCTTTTCCCCCCTCTGTACAAACACCGGGGGTGGGAGGGGAAAAATTTACAAGCCATAATTTGGGGCTATATCCTGGCGGGTTGGGAAAGGCGGTGGATTTTTTATTTGGCATGGGGGGGAAGAGCGGTGGCTATTAGGGCATGGGGGGGGAGGGGTTGGCTATATACGGCATGGGGGGGGATTCTGGCTATATACGGATGGGGGGGAGAGTTCGGGCATATACGGCATGGGGGGGGAAATTTCGGGGCTATTTCCCTGGCGGGTGGAGAGGCGGGGGGGGGCCTTTATACTGGGGGGGTGGGGAGACCCCATTGGCTATATACTGGCAGGGTGGGGAGAGGGGTGGCTATTTTATGGCTGGTGGGGGGGAGGCGGTGGCTACATACGGCATGGTGGGGAGAGAAAGGAGTACCTGCCTTATACTGGCTGGTGGGGGAGTTTAATCTGCCTGTTTACTGGCGGGGGGTGAGAAAAGTATTTTCCCTTGTATAGGCTGGGTTGGGGAGCTATCTGCCGGGTTTTACTGGTGGGGGGGAAGCTATTGCCTGTTTACTGGCTGGGGGGGAAGAGTATCTGCCTGTATCGGGCTGGTGGGGAGACTTTCTGCCTATATACTGGGGGTGGGGAGCGTATCCGTCGTTATGGCGGGGGGAGCTATCTGTCTTTATATTTCCCTGTGGGGACCGTATATTGCCTGTGGGGGGGCGTATTTTGTGGGGACCTATCACCTACAAACTTGGGGGACTTATATACCCTATAAGTAAGGAGTTTTGCTGGAAAAGTCCCGATTCTAAGTATTTGTGTCTAAACTGCGGATGAGTGTTGGTAGGAGGAAGTCAGCAGGGTGTGAACCAGATGGAGAAGAAAAGGGAATACGAACGCTTATCGGAAAATGTCCCCTGTGAGTAAATAAATTGCCTAAAAATGAAATCTCTTAATGCGCGAAAGTGAATTTGGTTTTTAAAATCAAAATGGTGTGGCGGGGGTGTTCATTTATTTTGTGGTGGTGATACGTGGGGGTTTTATTCAGTCACTAGTGGGTGTGATAAAATCTTTGTTGGCGGAATTATTAGTCATTTTTTGGGTGGTGATATGTGGTTGTGGTGTTGTGGTTTTAAAAAGTCGCTAAACTGTCTATGAGTACCTGTGTACCGGCATCTCCCACAAAAAGGTCACTGTATAGTAAAATATGGAAGGGATGGGCAAAGCACCGTCACATCCCTCATTTAATTGTTGTGCGGCCCCCGGGGCCCAATTCCCCTCCCTGCTTCGTGCGGCTTTGGCGGCACTTTGGGGGGTAACTAAGGTATTTTCAGTCGCATTTTCGGCACTCGGTCCCTCAAAAAGGGTTTCCCCCATCACTGATCTATGACATAGATACATTTGCACTGACAGCATTTGTACATTTAAATGGAAAGTTTAATGCTTTCCACTTAATTTACTTCCATAAGAACCTCTCACAGTGACATCTAGTGGCTGCTTTCTCTTCTCACTCAACTCAAGCAGTGGTCCTCAGCTCCAGTTCTCAAGGCTCACTAACAAGTCATGTTTTCATGATATCTCATAGGGTATGTTCACACGGCGTAATTGCAGCGTGTACAGTACGCACCGCAATATACGGCAGGTGTTTTGGGAGTCGCGCTGATCAGCGGGTACTTTCAAAGCACGGGGGGGCTGGCAGCCCGCCGGCCTCATTGACATGAATTAATCACGGCAATTAATCGCAGCTAATAATAGACATGACACTTAAATCCCAGAGCGTACAATGTGATCATATTGTACACACGGGGGGACAAGGCGTAACCCATAGTTCTGGATTTCCGTAATTTCACCGCGTATTAAGCGCAATATGTGGCGATATACACTCGCAATTACATGGAAAAATAAGCCGTGTGAACATACCCATAGAATGCACTGACAATAGTTATATCACCTGTGCAATACTGAGGAAGTACTAAAGACATGACCTGTTGGTGGGGCTTGAGGACTGGAGTTGAGGAACACTGAGCTAGAATATTGCAAGTGACAAAGTAAATATGCACATTACTTATAGGATTTTTCCCATATGGTTTTTTCACAGAGCCTGTTCTGCACAGCTAGCTTCAGGCTCCCATTTCCTAGTTTGCCTGTGGGTGGTTCTACAGCAATAATTGGTATATAATAATAATAATAATCTTTATTTATATAGTGCCAACATATTCCGCAGCACTTTACAATTTGGAGGGTGTAGGTACAGACAAAAGACATACATTGCATAATGAAAAGCTACTTACAGATAAGACACATGGTGTGAGGGCCCTGCTCGCAAGAGCTTACAATCTATTAGGGTGTATGGGTGAGACTAAGGGTAAGAAGTGCTAGATTACAATGGTCCAGCCATGTGACATAAATATGGGGTTGTTTTATGTAGAATTCGGATGGACCTGCCACCCAGACAGTACATCTATATACAGTTAAGTGCCAAAAATGAGATGAGTGCACTAGGGAGTAAGTGGGGGGAGGTGGGTTAGCCATTAGGGATTCTGGTAGACCAAAGTGAGAAGATGTATTCTCAGGGCCCTCTTAAAGGTATGAGGGTTCTGGGTGTGCCTGATCGCCCGCGGTAGCATGTTCCAGAGAACTGGTGCCGCACGTGTGAAGTCTTGGAGACGGGCATAAGAAGTTCGGATGATTGATGAGTGTAACCGGATATCAGCAACAGAGCGGAGAGAGCGGGTAGGGTGGTAGACAGAGATGAGGGAGGAGATGTAGGGAAGAGCAACACTGTGGAGAGCTTTATGGGTGAGAGTGATGAGTGTATGTTGTATTCGATACTGAATGGGAAACCAGTGCAGTGACTGACACAGGGTAGAGGCATCAGTATAGCGGTTGGAAAGAAAGACAAGCCTGGCTGCTGCATTCAGGACAGATTGGAGAGGGGAGAGTTTACAGAGAGGGAGACCGATAAGCAAGGAGTTACAGTAGTCGAGATGAGAATAAATAAGAGCAACTAAGAGAGTTTGAGTTGTTTTTTCAACAGTGAGAAAAGGACAGATTCTGGAGATGTTCTTGAGGGCATATCAGTTCCCCTATTCCTAGCAGAGCCTGTTAGAGGAACATTGGTGATGGAAGGGTCTAAACAGCAAGACACAAGACCACAGAGCTCTAAAGGATTTACCCAGAAGATCATCTATCAACAGCGTGCCGCACGGAACACATGCAAAAACATCGTGTTGAGACGCACGACTCATGTCCGACACAGACACCATCGTATCTAATCAAGCTTCTCACTCATGACTGTGATAGAAACATAGGTATGCTTCGTCGTATCATCGTACACTACTCAACTCGACAATCGGCACAGTGCGCAGGAGTGTAGTAAAAGCAGAAGAGATAGATATGCGTCACACAGTTATGTCATATACATAGAATATTTGTTGTGTTTTTGTGTGAGAGGTATCATATCCGGATTCTTCTACCTCTTACGCGCTCTTGTTGGTACTCTGCTGCCGTGCTGAACGCCTACTTTGGGTATGTCTCTTACACTGTTTAGACCCTTCCATCACCAATGTTCCTCTAACAGGCTCTGCTAGGAATAGGGGAACTGATATGCCCTCAAGAACATCTCCAGAATCTGTCCTTTTCTCACTGTTGAAACAACTCAAACTCTCATTGTTGCTCTTATTTATTCTCATCTCGACTACTGTTAACTCCCGCTATCGTCTCCCCGCCTCTGTAAACCCCCCTCTCCAATCTGTCCGTAGAAGCTGCTAGCCAGGCTTGTACTTTCTTTTGCAGACCGCTATAACTGATGCCACTACCCTGTGTAAGCTCACTGCACTGGGTTTCCATTCAGTATAGAATAAATACAACAAAAACTCATACTCTCACCCATAAAGCTCTACCACAGTGTTGCTCTTCCTACATCTCCCCCTCATACTCTGTCTACCACCCTACCCCCCCGCTCTCCTCCGCTCTGTTGCTTGATATCCGGTTACACTCATCAATCATCCGAACATCTTATGCCGGTCTCCAAGACTTCATCACGTGGACACCAGTTCTCTGGAACATTGCTACCGCGGTCTGAATCAGGCCACACCCATACCTCTCAAGCTTTAAGAGGGCCCCTGAGAATACATCTCTCACATTGGTCTACCAGAATCCCTAATGCTAACACCACCTCCCCCACGTACTCCCTAGGTGCACTCATCTCATTTTGTTGGCACTATAACATGAATATAGAATGTAACTGTCTGGGTGGCAGGTCCATCGAATTCTACAATAAAACAAACCATAATTTATGTCACATTGCTGGACCATTGTAAAATCTAGCACTTTTACCCTTAGTCTCACCCATAACACCCTATAGATTGGTAACCTGCGAGCAGGGCCCTCACACCATGTGTCTTATTCTGTAAGTAGCATTTCAATTATGCAATTGTATGTCTTTGTCTGTACCTACACCCTCCAAATTGGTAAAGTCGCTGCGGGAAATGTTGGCACTATATAAATAAAGATTATTATTATTATTATTATACCAATTATTGCTGTAGAACCACCCACAGGCAAACTAGGAATGGAGCCTGAAGCTAGCTGTGCATACAGGCGTCTTGTGAAAAAACCTTATGGGAAAAAATCATTAAGTAATGTGGCATATTTACTTGCACTTGCAATATTCAGCTCAGTGTTCCTCAACTCCAGTCTCAAGCCCCCAACAGGACTGTCTTTAGTACTTTCCTCAGTATTGCACAGGTGATATAACTATTGTCTGCTTCTATGGGTATGTTCACACGGCTTATTTTTCCATGTAATCACTGCTACTGCTATGACGCTCCGGTCATCCAGTCGCGCTTAATACGCGTATAAAGAATTATGCGAGACAAATCCCGTAACTGATCGGGTCTCTATCTGCCTTGTCCCCCCCGTGTGTACAATATGATCATATTTAAGCTCCGGGGAGATAAGTGACATGTCAATTAAATAGCAGCGATTAAAACAGTGTCCGGGAGTAATGCATGTCATGAGGTCCGAGACGGGGGGGCCGGCGAGTGCGCGGCGTGCCTCCCCCGTCACTATTGACAAGCTACCGACGACATGCATGCATGTCCCACATCAGATCCCGCGCGGACTCCCAAAACACCTGCGTAATATGCGCGTGCGTACTGTACACGTTCCCCCCCGCTGCAATTACGACGTGTGAACATACCCTATGAAAGATCATGAAAACATGACTTGTTAGTGAGCCTTGAAAAACTGGAGCTGAGGAAACCCCTGCTGAGTTGGGGTGAGAAGAGAAAGCAGCCACTAGATGTCACTGTGAGAGGTTCTTATGGAAGTAAATTAAGTGGAAAGCATTAAACTTTCCACTTAAATGTACAAATGCTGTCAGTGCAAATGTATCTATGTCATAGATCAGTGATGGCGAACCTTTTTGAGACAGAGAGACGAAACTGCGACGGAATAATACCTTAGTTACCGCAAAGTGCCGCCACCGCCGGCACGAAGCAGGGAGGTGGACATTTGGGCCGCGGGGCCGCACAACAAATTTAAAATGAGGGATGTGACGGCTGCTTAGGCCCATCCCTTCTGCCATATTTTGTACTATACAGTGACCATATTGTGGTAGATAGCCGTGTACACAGGTACTCAGTAGACAGTTGAGTCGACTGTTTAATACCACAACACCACAACCACATATCACCACCACAAAGTGACTGAATAATTCCGCCACACAATGACTTTATATCACACCCACATAGTGACTGAATAATACCCCCACGTATCACCACCACAAAGTAACTGAACACCACCGCCACACCATTACTGATTATAAACCAATTCACTTTGCGCGCATATAAGAGATTACATTTCAGGCACATTTAGTGACTCACAGGTGACATTTCTCCGATAAGTCGTTCGTATTCCCTTTTCTTCTCCATCTGGTTCACACCTTCATGCTGACTTCTCCTGACCAACACTCATCCCTGCAGAGTTAGACACAAATATCTTAGAATCTGCACTTTTCCAGCAACCCCCTTACTATAAGGTATATAAGTCCCCTATATTATGTAGGTGTTATGGTCCCCACAAAGCAATAAAACAGCTCCCCACAGGCAATATACAGGTCCCCACAGGAAGTATACAGACACATAGCTCCCCACCAGCCAGTATACACACGGAATAGCGTCCCCCACCACCAGATAAGGCAATAGCTCTCCCCCCACCAGTTACAGGCAGACAGCTCTCCCCACCAGCCAGTATACAGGCAGATAGCTCTCCCCACCAGCCAGTATACAGGCAGATAGCTCTCCCCACCAGCCAGTATACAGGCAGATAGCTCTCCCCACCAGCCAGTATACAGGCAGATAGCTCTCCCCACCAGCCAGTATACAGGCAGGTACTCCTGCTCTCCCCACCATGCCAGTATATAGCCACCACTCTCCCCACCAGCCAGTATATAGCCCCCGCTCTCCCCACCATGCCAGTATATAGCCACTGCTCTCCCCACCAGCCAGTATATAGCCACCGCTCTCTCCACCAGCCAGTATATAGCCAGAACTTTCCCCACCATGCCAGTATATAGCCAGAACTCTCCCCACCATGCCAGTATATAGCCAGAACTCTCCCCACCATGCCAGTATATAGCCACCGCTCTCCCCACCATGCCAGTATATAGCCACCGCTCTCCCCACCATGCCAGTATATAGCCACCGCTCTCCCTACCAGCCAGTATATAGCCAAGTTATGGCTTGTATCTGCTCTCCCACCCCTGGGTAGTTTGTACAGAGGTGGGAATAGGTAAAGAGGTGCTGGAAAATTGAGGATTCTAAGATATTTGTGTGTAATTTCTGCAGGGATGAGTTGTGGCTGGGACAAGTCCTCATGGCGGTGTGGAAGGGAAGCAGAAGAAAAGGGAATAAGAACAACTCCTGAGAGAAGAGAACGACTCATCAGATGTCTCCGGTGAGTCCCTGATTTCAGGGGTTATTTTTTATATTGTAATGTGATGGTAACCTGAGTTGGTGTCTGGCCTCTATGTGGTCTCTATATGGTGGTGTTGTAGGTTATACCTGAGCTGGTGTCTGGCCTCTATGTGGTCTCTATATGGCAGAGTTGTAGGTTATACCTGAGCTGGTGTCTGACCACTATGTGGTCTCCATATGGCGGTGTAGGTTATACCTGAGCTGGTGTCTGACCTCTATGTGGTCTCTATATGGTGGTGTTGTAGGTTATACCTGAGCTGGTGTCTGACCTCTATGTGGTCTCTATATGGTGGTGGTGTAGGTTATACCTGAACTGGTGTCAGACCTCTATGTGGTCTCTATATTGTGGTGTTGTATGTTATTACCTGAGCTGGTGTCCTGACCTCTATGTGGTCTCTATATGGTGGTGTTGTAGTTATACCTGAGCTGGTGTCTGACCTCTATGTGGTCTCTATATGGAGGTGTTGTAGGTTATACATGAGCTGGTGTGTGACCTCTATGTGGTCTCTATATGGCAGTGTATAGTGGCAGCGTACACATGTCCCTGATTGAAAGAGTGAGGGAACACCTGACCCTGTGATAGGAGTTACACTTTTATTTTCTTGCTGGTGTGTATTTTAGAAGGTGGCGAGGTGCGTGAGCAAGGGAGATGTGGAGAGGGACATTGTATGTGGGTGGAGGGGATATTGTATGTGGGTGGAGGGGGATATTGTATGTGGGTGGAGGGGGATATGGATGGAGCTACTTAGCCCTGTGTCTATGATATGTTAGACAGACAAATGTGTGACTAACTTGCTATTGTACTACACAATACAGTTCTGTTTTGCACACTGTATTATGTGGTAAAATGAGCGCATTTATGTCCGAGAGGCCGGTAATATTTTCATGTACAGTAGGGTGGGAACCCCAAGATCAACTCCCCTGTGGGCCCCAGACCCCCCAGTCCGACACTGCTGGTACGCGTGCCAGGAGAGATGTCATAGGGTGTCACAGGATCACCGTGTCACCCTATGATGTCCATAAGCCCTAATGTATAAAGATTTTCTTGAGTCTATGGCTGCGAGTTGTTTAGAAAAAGGTAATACCGTAGTAGTCAGAATCTGTATGGATTTATAACCTCTGAAACCTATGTCATCCGTGATAATTAGTATGATCACTATCATGACGAAGATCTCATAATTGTGCTAAAAGCAGTCCTGAGTCTTGGTGGGTTTGTTACACTTGTATTTGCAGTAACCCAATTTCTATGACTACCTAGACTACAAACCCATTTCATAGTGTGGTTTCTTTGTTTTGTCAAGTTTTGCTCTTTCAGCTAATACTGAACATCCAGAAGAACAAGTATCCGAAGAGGAACCTGCGCTTCATCTCTATATGTCACTTCTCCCTGACAATCCGATCCATCTTGTGTAGAGAGGGAGTTGAAGCAAGGCAATAATTAACCTCTCTCATGCCTTTTCCCTATATAATCCACAGTCTGGGAACAGCATAGAAAGTTGACATTTTTATTGCTTCATACAATGAATTTTACTCACTGTGTAATTGTTTTTCTTTTTTTCGAAATCAAAATGTTAGATTTCGAGTTAAAATAAATCATCATACAAAAGCATACTGTTATCAATTCTGCATTCAAAAAGTATAATATTCTTATACAGGCAGTCCCCTGGTTATGAACAGGATAGGGACTCTAGATTTGTTTTTAAGTTGAATTTGTATGTAAGTCGGTTTCTTTTTTAGTTTTGGATAGTGCAGGGAAGGGTTTTTACATTTGTTTTGCTGTCTGTACCCCTGTTAAGAAGATTTCACCACATGTGCTGCTGTGGCATGCTGGAACTTGCCATTCCACAGCTACTATCTGCTGTGGAACATGGAACTACAAGTGCCAACATGTCCCATAAGTCTCTGTTTGTAGCTAGGGAACAGATGTAAGTCGGAATGGTGTAAGCCGGGGTCTACCTGTATAGTTAGACTTTATATAAGGTTAATTTATGCTTATGAAGACTAAACATTATTAAGATTACAACAAAGCTTGCTTAAAATCCAAAAAGACTTATAGACATTGCTTTATTTTTGCTCTTCAGAAAATGATCTTTTGTTTAAGGCATGTTTTTATGTTAAACACATTTGGAAAAAAATTTGTTTGGTTGTGATTTTATATACATACCTTATATATGAAAGGTAAATGAGCTAATCTTGTTAGATATAAAGACTACTTTGTCCGACCATGTGATGTCACTCCCTGCTCTCTGCCTAATCAGGAAAGGGAGTTATGGACGGTAACCTAGAGACACTTGTACGCACTCAGAGCAGATCAAATCTCTCTTATCTCCTGATCAGAGCAATAGTAAATGAGCAATATATTTAGTAAAAGTTTTCATTTATGTTTCCCAACATGCTGAAAGCTAATTATTATAGTAAGAAAACCCCTTTACGTCAATTGAGAAATTCCACAATAAATTTGTAGTACATTTACAACTAAAATTTGCATTCTGTGCATTGAAATTTATTTTTTACATAATGTTTGTATCAGACTTGTTAAAATCACATCTGCTTTGCCGCTGCTGTAACAGCTTGCAGGTTGTTCACCTGCAAAGCAGAGTATGTACCCTGTGTGAACATACCCTAACTGTTCAGTACAACATGAAAATAATAATCCGACATCTAACCAGTATTTTGCCAGGTGTAGATTCTTTAAACTAATCCTACAATTAACATAGTGACAGTAGAACATCATTTACTTAATTTTGTACTATACAGTCATTTTCATTTATAGATGCAACATTTCATGCTTTATACAGTAGTTATAAAACAATACAGATTATCCCTGACATAAACTACCACTGGGTGGAGCTGAGGAGCTTCCCATATGCCATGCATTCATTGAGCCAAATACTAAACTGTACACAGTAAGTACCTGTAAGGAGCCAGAATTTGGTAATTGAACATTATCTGTGCAAGGACTTTATCAGGACAGAATGTTGAAATTTAAAAATAACGTTTTTACAGGGCAGTTATTAAAGCTGTGTCTTATAATGAGTGTGTACATGAACAGTATACACTCACCGGCCACTTTATTAGGTACACCTGTCCAACTGCTCGTTAACACTTAATTTCTAATCAGCCAATCACATGGCGGCAACTCAGTGCATTTAGGCATGTAGACATGGTCAAGACAATCTCCTGCAGTTCAAACCGAGCATAAGTATGGGGAAGAAAGGGATTTTGAGTGCCTTTTGAACGTGGCATGGTTGTTGGTGCCAGAAGGGCTGGTCTGAGTATTTCAGAAACTGCTGATCTCCTGGGATTTTCACGACAACCATCTCTAGGGTTTACAGAGAATGGTCCGAAAAAGAAAAAAACATCCAGTGAGCGGCAGTCCTGTGGGCGGAAATGCCTTGTTGATGCCAGAGGTCAAAGGAGAATGGGCAGACTGGTTCGAGCTGATAGAAAGGCAACAGTGACTCAAATAGCCACCCGTTACAACCAAGGTAGGCAAAGAGCATCTCTGAACGCACAGTACGGCGAACTTTGAGGCAGATGGGCTACAGCAGCAGAAGACCACACCGGGTGCCACTCCTTCCTTTCAGCTAAGAACAGGAAACTAAGGCTCCAATTTGCCCAAGCTCATCGAAATTGGACAGTAGAAGATTGGAAAAACGTTGCCTGGTCTGATGAGTCTCGATTTCTGCTGCGACATTCGGATGGTAGGGTCAGAATTTGGCGTCAACAACATGAAAGCATGGATCCATCCTGCCTTGTATCAACGGTTCAGGCTGGTGGTGGTGGTTGTCATGGTGTGGGAATATTTTCTTGCACTCTTTGGGCCCTTGGTACCAATTGAGCATCGTTGCAACACCTTGTGGAATCTATGCCACGAAGAATTGAGGCAGTTCTGAAGGCAAAAGGGGGGTCCAACCCGTTACTAGCATGGTGTACCTAATAAAGTGGCCGGTGAGTGTAGATTTTTAACCACTAAAAGTAGATAGCGAAGTGTCCACTATATTGACTGCAAGCAGAGGTCTTAAAAATTGTGAAATGATACACAAAATAGTTGAAAATTCTATACACTTTTTATTACACAAAAATATTTTATTTGCTAAAGGAACTCCCTTAATTCTCACCTTTTACCAGTGCTGTGCTTCACCTGTGCATTACTCCCCTAGATGGGTGTTTTTTTTTTTTAAATAAGGCAGTTCTGCAAAATTGTACTTTTTGACCCATATGATCATGATGTTTAGCCATAATGGCTTCTAAAAAGAAAATAAATGGTCTTGTTTTTTACATGATCCAATGATGAAGTCATCTGGGGAAGAAGTATGATAGATAGATAGATAGATAGATAGATAGATAGATAGATAGATAGATAGATAGATAGATAGATAGATAGATAGATAGATAGATAGATAGATAGATAGATTGATTGATTGATTTATTGGTATTCAGGAGTGTTCAACATCATACAAAAATTGACATTTCCTTGTAGATTTGTATTAGTGTTGATCGAACTGTTCTAGAGAAGTTAAGTTCTAGTAGAACTTCTCGAATTTTTAGAACTCGAACCGAACCAAACATTTTACTGTTTACTGTTTTAAAGTTCTAGTTCGATACACCATTTTCAGTTTAATTTTCAGCGGCTTTCAGCACTTTTGGCGGCCATCCAATCACCTTTCTGCACTTTTGGTGGCCATCCAATCAGTGCAGAGCACAGAGAATTGTCAAAAGCGTCATCGCTGAGGTGTAGGGCTCTCATTGACTGCTAAAATCACATGACCATGTTATATATATTTGACTATATTGCCTTGTGAATGCAATTTTAAGCTCACTCTCTGTACTGTACAGACTGCTCTTAGTTAGATAGCATTTTCCTCTCCATAGACAGCTATAGTTAGGAAGTTTGGTATTGCTGGCTGCATCTTTCCCACACCCAGAAGCTGTTATTTGACAACAATTACAGGCTCACATATCTCCTAACTCTCATATACATGGATATATATTATACAGAGTGCTTGGATTTGCTAAATCATACTCAGTGCCCAAAAGTTCTGTTTTTGCAGTTTTGGGGGTTCAGTAATTGTACAACACACCGTCTCCAAATTTCCTATGTGTCAAAGGGGCTTTTGGGCCCCCTCAGGATGCAGGGCCCCATAGCAGCTGCTATCGCTGCACCTCCTATAGCTATGCCCCTGCTTGCAAGCTGTCCTCATCTTTTCAGTTAGGCATTGAAATGAAGTATTTTAGCCTCTGAATTTTTTCCTGTCACTCTTAGAGCTAAATTTTCTTCACTAAGTTGTTCCACATATCCAGTTTACTGTTATGGATGGCAATTCCAGCTTCTCCTCACCTGTACAGGTATAAAAATTAACCTGAACATCTTCTCCCATTGACTTTAATGGGGTTTGAGTTCGAGTTCTAGTTCAAATAGAACCTCGAACCGAACACATTAAAGTTCGAGGTTCTAATTGAACTAGAACTTTTTACTGCTCTAATTTGTATTTGTACCATTGCTTACAGAATAAAATAAATAATTGTATGTAGTTTGCTGCTTTTTGAAAATTGTTAACATAAAAATTTAGGTCCTTAATGTGAATCTACAACATATGATGTGTGCGTTCTTGTAGATCATAAACTACAGAATAGCATTCAGTGCCAATTAGCTGCCTCTAAGGCAAGTAGGATATTGGCGTTATTAAAAAC
>JAODAL010064053.1:0-18917 GCA_025379985.1 Phyllomedusa bahiana
ACTTTTGGTTCCTGTACTTTTCCTCTTAGGCTATGTCTACACAGCACAGGATTACAGTCGGATTTTTAAGCATATTCAGTATTTAGAATCCACTAAAATCCAACTGTAACCAGTGCCCATAGACCGCAATAGAACATCTGTGCTGTAGTCTACAAAGCAAGGATTTTCTACTGTGGGATTTCTAAGCAGCTGGCCCTCCGGCAGAAGATAGAATATGTTCTATCTTCCGGCGGATTCCCATTGGATTCCTGTACAAGCAATGTACTGGAAATCCGAAAAACCGGACGTGCTCTTTTACGCATACCCGCACCAAAAACCGTGGTAGAATAATGTTAAAGTGCCGTCGGATTTTGGACAGCATTTTAACATTTGCTGTGTAGACACAGACATCTTATTTCTTGATTGGTTTATTTTCTAAAGTTCTCTCTGTGAAATATAGAGAAGACATCTCCTTTGCAACAGAACAAACCTCCTATAACCCCGTCAGTAACATGCAGGTCGAGAAGAAAATGAAATGTAGATTCTGTATAGCTTTAAATACTACTGTATAAACTGCATATGAGCAAGAATTAGAGGAGCAAAGGTAAATGCAGAATTGTAAAAATTTAGTTTCCAAGAGCGTTGGTGCCCAGGGGGAAAACAGCAAAATGCACCTTCTCCAATTATAATCACCCTCCAGGAACTTAGAGCCATTCACCATAGTTAACACCTAATAATTTTGATGGTGTGGAATAGTACATAGCTTAAAAGAGGTGGTTTAGGGCAAGAAAATGTACATATAATTTAATTCTATCCAATCTTACTAGATCCAAAATTCTTTATAGGGGTCAGAGCTCCATTATGCTAATACAGAGCTCTAAATCCCTTCACACAGCCACAGAGCTACATGACAAAATTCAGTTTGCCTAGAGGGAGCAAAGAACCTAGGAATTTATTTAACTCCCATTGATCTTTGTAATAAATCAGTGTGCAGTGTGCTCCCCCTAGTGACAGCAAACAAATTTTATTCAAAGAGGTTTTCTCACCATGCAGTTTCATACAGCCACAGTCAGCTTTAGACTCACACTTGGTCATGCTGTGGGTGGGATTATAACAGTGATTGACATCAGCTCTGCTGTTTTTAGCTTATCCTATTACAGTGACATGACTACAGGAAATGTAAAAGTTGTAGTAGACAAGGCTACAGAGCTCTAAAGAGTGAAAGTTAATTAATTTAGTTAGGTAAGCAAACTCAATCACTAGAGATAAGACTTTGCAGGGAGTGACTGACCAGAGACAGACTGAGGGCAATGAGAGATAAGAGAGAGCAGGGAAAGGTGAGGAGAGGTGGTCAGTAATCAAAGAATCTTGTGTGCTCTAAGTGGAGATAAAATCTTCTTTATCTCCTGACCAAAGTAAAATCAATAAAGCAACGTATTTGGTAATAGTCTTCATTTACCTGTCCCTACATATTAAAAGCTAATCATTATGATGAGAAAACCCCTTTAACAACTGAGTCAGAGGGGATTTACTAGATACTAAGAATCTCCTCCCCTTAAAGGGGTATTCCCAGTGTTACATTAGAGACTCAGTGAATTATATACCTAAAATACATTAAAATGTACTTCTCCCCCCCCCCCTTATTAACACCTGCCAGTTCTATGTCTTTCCTTCCTTGCCACTGATCGTGTCCTCCAGTAATTTTTTGCTTGGCATTACTGCATGTGCAGTGCTTCCTCCTTTTGCTTTCCCTGTCTGCCCGACTCCAATGCTCAAGACGGGCATGATCAGAGAGAACCTTTATTTCAGACCTGCACAACTTGGCAGGAGATGGGGGCCAAAACCATCTAGGAATACCCCCAGACCACATGGAAATGCCCAGGGATGCCCCAAACCAGCTGTAGCTGCCCCAAGACCGGGCCGAAGCATCTATTTTAGCTGGGATTTGGACAAGACTCACCTCTTTGTGGTGCTTTCGACAGGTTGCTAGAAATTTGTTGCGTAAGTGACCTGTAGGTTATATGTTTTGCCGGCCTGCTCTATGTCTTTTTGCTTTTCATTGACTAA
The DNA here is from genome assembly GCA_025379985.1 of Phyllomedusa bahiana. Lineage (NCBI taxonomy): Eukaryota > Metazoa > Chordata > Amphibia > Anura > Hylidae > Phyllomedusa > Phyllomedusa bahiana. The sequence continues at coordinate 2,047 of JAODAL010064053.1, forward strand.
GCATTGTTTGGTGCTGTGAGAGTTGCAGCCCAGCGCACAAAAGAATAGCCATGAGAACTACCAATTAAAAGATTTTAAATAAATATTGGCCGCACAAGGTTCTTTTGGGATCATTAGTTCCCTATTCACATGGTAGATGTAACCTGGCCACCCTTTATGCTCTCTGAAAAAAAGATGCCTGAATGAGAGACATACTGTAAAATGGCAGCTGTTTTTTTTTGTATTTGGGGCAGATTCTATTTCAAGTGGACCATGTCCTGGACTTTCATAGAAACTACTGATTGTGGCACAGCCCCTTGTGGTGGACCGAAGCACACGGAGGGAGGAAGAGGAGAGGGAGGTGGGAGCGGTAGTGGCTTGTCACCTTGTCCCGGTGGCTAATACTTCGCTACCCACACCTCTAGTGCTCCTTCAGTACCCAGCAGCAGTAGTAGTAGTTCCTCTGGGGTGCACTCTGGTAGTCTCTCCCTCAACTGCTTGCGGTGGTGGTGTGCGAGTGGCCCCTGATGTGTGGTACAGAATGACAGGGAGGGGAGGAGGGGTTAACTTTAAAACATTTGGCTGTCTACTCATCCAGGCACGATGTTAGACACACAGAAATGGATCACTTTCATATTAAAAGGTTTATTAAGTTTTCAAGTTTTAACAGTAACAAAATAGTACAAATCATGAAAGGCATAATGATCACAATTATGCAAAACAGGGTTCATATATCCCAGATAAGAAGCAAATCAGATAGGAAACATAAGAATGATCCTAAGCGAACATAAAATATCATGCTGACAAGATGTATGAGTGAACCCAAGAGAATAGGGGGATAAGGAAGTCCTTACAAAACAATCAGAGGTGAAAAAAAAAATAAAAAATAATATCATTCCAACTCTGTCTCACCCATGCCGCCCACACACCCCAACCCAAGCCAGGCCCAGATATATGCAGATAAAGAAGGGGAAAAGGAGAAGATGCGAAAGGACGCTCAATGATTAAATAGACAGAGCTTGGAATTCTGAGGATGACTATGTCACCCATGGAGCCCAAGTGTGGCTGAATTTCTCCATATCCGCTACAGATTTAGTGACCAATTCTTCCATACGATAAATTAAAGCTATTTCTTCCATCCAATCCTCCAGAGTGGGGGGGACAGTCGACTTCCATTTGAGGGGAATGACTGTCTTGGCTGCTTGAAACAGATGTCTGGTGAATGATTTTTTTTATAAGCTAGTTGTGGGAGCTGGAACATGAATAAAAGAATGGCTATTAGGTAGAGGATCACACAGTCACAGCCATTTAGCCATCTAGCAGAGCAACAGTGATTCCCTCAAATAAGGTTCTTTGCATCAAATCCCTTCTAAATGGGAGATGTGGAATATCTTCACAAATTGGGATATTGGGCCAGGCCAGAGTCTAACTGGGTCCCAAAGGCCATGAGGTCTGGGCGACTAGATAAACTCGTAGGAATCCAAAATTTAGGAATCCAAAGTCCTGCTAGGCCAAGCTGAAGCTTCCTTCTCTAGATAAGCTGTTCTGTCTTTCTTGTCCTTTCCTATGCGGCCAGAGAACAAGTAGTTAAGCTGACCTCTGAGCCAAGGGGCAGCATAGCCTTTGTCAGGAAGCATGATGGATTAGCCCACTGACAGGCTGTATAATATGTTATCTTGCTTAACCCACAATAGAGATAAGTAGAAAACTAAATTTACCTGTCTTATATAACCTTCTACTCCTCCCTTCCTTCTGGTTGCTACAGGAACTCCGGCCACTAGTGCTGAGTGACTGTGACTGATTACATATCAGCAAAGCAGCATGACTATACACTTTTCACTCTGCTAGCAGAGTACAAGGGTAAGACAGAGGTCAATAGACATTTCCATAAAACATGAATAGTGCTGTTATTAACAGATAAAGTGCAATTATTAATAAACATTATTAAATTGCTGTAGTGTGTAGCAACATCAACTCCTGTACACTACACCGTTTAAAGGGATTCTCTGCTTTGAAAAATCCCTACTGCTGGTGATAAATTTCGAAAAAATAAGCTGATCATAAAGTGCCCACCTCCCCTCCAGTTGTACCTCCGCTGTAATCTGTGGGGAAACCACTGTTCCCTGCAGCGCCACAACAGGGAAGACTAAAGATTACAAGGTGTTCATTCAAATCACTTTTTAAGTGCTCTCTACTCTGGCTAAAAATGTGGCTCCTAAACACAGAACCCCCATATTTTAAATTATAAGTTAAATAATACGGTTTTTGAAATGTTTTTTTTTTTTTTTTTAAATTAACCAACCCCTTTAAGTAAAGTTAGGCTAAACCCCTTAACCTTCAATAATGTATATGTCTATCATGGAGGCACTAAGGACATTTGGAATGGACTCTCTTGCTGACAATAACTCTGATCCTGGCATCCCGTTCTGCCACCCAATTGATCCCCCACAATAAGATCACGGAGTGCCATACGGATGTCATGGCAGCCAGGGGCCTAATGAAGGCTTCCAGGCTGTAGCCTGTAGCTGTAGAATCCGACAAGTATGTTCTCCTCTGCCGTGTGGATGTAGCCTAAAAAAGTTTTTTTAAAAAGTTTTTCAAAATATAAAAGAAAAAATATTAAAAATTCAAAACCCCACCCATTTCCCAAATATATTAAAAAAATTAACAACATCAAAAATTAACATAATTGTTATCACCATGTCTGTAAAAGTCTGTAGTAAAGCACAATGAACGCCTAAAACATTTAAAAAAAAAAAATACCCATTGCATTTTTTCGGTCTTTCCTCCTCCCAGAAAAAATGGAATAAAAAGAGATCAAAAGTGGCATATACCCTAGATGGTACCAATAAAACTACACTTAACCCTGCAAAAAAAAATGAGTCTCACAAAGGTCAGTATAAAATAGCATTGGAAAACAAGTTAAAAAAAATCTTATTTTTTTTTAAGTATTAAAACATAATCAAAACCTTTATAACTTGGGTAATGAACTGCAGAACAAAGCTAATATGTCACTTATACCACAAGGTGAACTCTGTAAAAACAAAACCTTCCCGTACCTAAAAAAAAAAAAAAAAAATCAGTATTATCCCACAAAGATTTTTATTTTTTTTTGTATTCCAGTGCATAAAATGGTTGTTTTAATGGTACCACTAAAAAATACAACTCATCCTGCAAAACACGAGCCCTCATATGGCTGTGTAGATGAAATTAATTAAGGCTCTTGGAAGTCAGGGAGTGAAAAATGAAAAACAAGAACCCCCAAAATATCCACATCTTTTAAGGGGTTAAACTCATAGGGTGACATGTATGAACCGGGCTGCTCCAGTTTTCTGGCGTATTTTGAACCAAAAAACTGTTGCAGCCCTGTCCGATAGATGTATGAATAGTCGTACGCCAAAACTTGCCGCAGTCTGCTTTAGACACGACACTTTTAAATGCGGCAAGAATGCGCAAAAGTTTGGCGCAAAATTGCTATATAAACCCATAACATGGCTGAGACAAACACTCTTTCATACATATTGTCGTATTCTACACTCTATATCGATTTTGAACTTGCGTGTCGGCGCCGAGTTTCATACATGTCGCTCAAAGTTCTTATGTTGAACAGGGAATCCCAAATAAAGAAATTTAGCTCTGCTTCATCTGTCTTCAATCTGTATTATATATATATATATATATATATATATATATATATATATATATATAATATATATATATATATATATATATATATACATATAATATATAAATATATATAATATATATATAGTTCTCAGGTATATAGATGTTGTTAATAACTCAATATTGAGAATATAATATGACAATATTGTGGTCATGATGCATCAAAATTCTGGCATAGAAAGTACACCTACTAATAGTTGATATTAAAAAGTTAGACATGTCAAAAGATGCGGCAGATTTATGATACTGCATGAGCAACTGTGATAAACCGGGCGCATGTTTAGCTCTATTTACGCGGTTTAGCTTTTAGAACGCGATAGTAAATATGGGCCGATGTCATACACCTGTAAGGTGTGCACCAACATAAGATTCCGGCCAATGGACCTCCAGCAGTATGTGTTAGTGTCTGTTTTTTCCCTTGCAGTTAGAAACCATTCAGAAGCACAGCTGGTACATGTGAGTATACGAACCACTGCAGATTTGATATGGCGTGCTCAGATCTATATGTACTGTGTGCATGCTGTACCTTCATGTTAGCCCCATTTTCTACATGTCTGTGTTCATGCATCTCTGTATGTGAACCAGTCATAGCTTAGACTCCTAGCAGTGTGTGTGCATCTCAGAAGTGCTGTCCATGACAGATAAATGTGTCTGTAAATAGGATATGCATGTAAATGAAGATTAGTGGCTGTGACAGATTGCCGTGTGTGTATATTAAGCTTACTGACAGATAGATGGTTGGCAGCAGTGCGTTCACATAGCACATTGGCAGATGGCTGTGTACATGAAGAATTGTGATAGATAGCTGTGTGTACATGCATGATGTGCAGACATTTTTGTTTTATACAGTGGGGGCAAGAATGAACCAGAACCCGAGCAGGCGGTCCCCAGGAAGGTGCAGATGGGGTCTTTGCCGTCTCTAGAGGATGTGGATCCTGATGTGTTGGAAAGTATGCACTCCTTAGGCTGCTTTAGAGACCGCAACAAATTACTGCAGGACCTCTTGTCTGAAGAGTAAGAGCCTGGATTTCTGTTTTTCAAAACTACAAAAAAAATAAAATATTGTATTAATTCTTATTTAATATAATAAAAAAGTATATTAAAAACAGCACAGACATTACACCAGACAAAAGAATGACCAACCAGGACCAACTTAACACATGCGGAATAAAGATATAGTACACGGTAGTACCAACCTGCAGTTTATATAGTGTATGTAGATTGCTATTTTTATTATAAACTAGATTAACATTATTTAGGAACATAGGAAAATCAGATTTGCCTCTTTTTTTCCCCCAAAAAAACAGCATCATTCTTGTTAATAAGTTTCATTTGGTAGGGCAGTTCACCCTTAAAGGGAACCTAGATTATGCCGCCCTTGCTGAGGGCAGCACAAGCTAGTGACAGACATGCTGTTTCCAGCGCTGTGTCCCTTATTCTGTAAGGTGCAGCAGTTTCAGAGCATTTAATTCTCAAATCTGGCAGTTTCTAGCCTGTTCTGCCAGAGATGAGTCCAGCCTATTCATGAGCAGGTGTTAGCTCCACCCATCAGTGGCTAGCCCTGCCCATCCTGTATGATACACCCTTTTATTGTGATTAGGTAGAAACTTATTTATAATCAACAGGTGGGCAGGGCTAACGTCTGCTCATGAATAAACTGAACTCTCCTATGGCAGAACAGGCTGCAAACTGCCAGATTTGAGAATTAAATGTTCTGAAACTACTGCACTTTGCAGAATAAGGGAAACAGCAGGTCTGACACTAACTTATGCTGCCCTCAGCAAGAGGGGCATAAACTATGTGATAGATTCTCTTTAAGTTAATATGGCTGAGCATCAATGCCATGTGGCTCTGTTTCTGGGGGGGGGGGGGAACACAGACCATTTTTTTTTTATTCTCGTACTAGCCCTTTAAATTGCACAATCACAGACCAATTGCATATACCCAGATACCCTGTTATTTTGTTCTGAATTCCTTTTCTCGCTGATTCTACATGATAAGGCTTTTATTTTACTGCAATGGTTGTATCTATCACAAGACCACTTTGTAGGCAGATTATTACCACTACTTTAACCATCACCTTTTATTTTATTTCCAAATCAGACTAATACATTTTTTATAATGCATGAAATGATGAGGTATGAAATGACATCACGTTGCTCTGCATTACAGAAACAGTTTCAGAATTGACATGAGCATCCACCTTTTAACACCATTTTGTTTTATGCTCCTAAATTGTGTGCTGATCAGTTGCCTAATATACCAGTGTACCAGTGTACCAGTGTACCAGTTTTTCTGACACAGAACTCCAAATCTGTGCTTAGACATAGATAACATATGACATCAACGTGCATGGTAGGAACACCCTTTAACTGGCCATGGACTGTTCACAAAATGTGGGCCCTCACCTCCCTGCCTATGACTTATCTAAGTAGCACTAAATTGCTATTGGGAAGAAATTTGACATGAAACAGAAGGATACTCCCAGGGCCGGAAAGGGAAAATGGGCATAGAATTTAGGGCCACATGTATGAAAATTGTTAAGGTCTAAAACTCACTTTTTGCCCATAGTAACCTATGGGCAAAAAATGAGTTTTAGATCAAAAAGTTTCCATACATGTGGCCCTTAGTGTCTGTTTAATGTCCATTCTTCACTTCTGTTGAGTACCCAACAGATGTCTTTGCGTCATTTACTGACCATTTACCACCACTAACATTGAAATAGATGTCAAATGAGCACAAAGGAGTTATGATAATGTGTGTGTGGTGTGGCAATTCAAGATGCCATGGGCATGGGCTCCGGAAGGCAACCAAAACAGACACATTATAATTCACCACAGCCCTTGCCTTTAAGGGGAACTTTTAACACTGAACATGCTATCTGACCTGCCAGCAGCATGTTATAGAGTGAGAAGAGCTGGGGAGACTTATATATCATTTTGTTGGGAAAAATTTCAGTAGAACTTGGTTAAGGAGTCCAGTGGGCGGTCTTATTAGTAACTGACAGCCTTCCTCTTATGAGTTTGAATATAGAGATATCTGTCAGTCACTGATAGGACCCCTCCCTGGACTCCTTAACCAAAAATAAGCAGAAAGGCAAATTAATGAACTACAAGTTATTCTAAATCTTTTACTACAAACTATATATCAGTCTGCTCAACTCCTCTTACTCTATAATATGCTGCTGGCAGATCAGATAGCATGTTCTAGGTGACATATTTCCATTAAGGGTATGTTCACACGGCGTATTGGGGCGCATATGGTGCATGCTGCAATACACTGGGTGTTTTGGAAGCATGTGCTGATCAGTGCGTAATTCCAAAGCACGGAGGGTGCCGGCCCCATTGACATACATTGTCAACTGCGCGTGAGTGCCGCTAACAATTGATATGTCACTTTTCTTCCCCGGGGAGACGACGCGTAATTCATATTTCTCTTTGAGAGCTATGAATTACCGTAATTGCGGTGCGCATTTCACTGCGTATAAAGCGCAATACGCAGCAAAATATGCGCACAATTACACTTAGGGTGTGTTCACTCGTAAGATTTTTTCAGCCTGGAAAAATCTGACGCAGAATCCTCATGTAAAATCTGCACCTCTGACAGAACCCAGACTTTTATTAGGAGTTGAGCCATGGTGGCCAGTGTTGTGTTCCTTAGACAGCACCCTAAGGGGCCGTTCACACGGAACAGTGCAAATACCGGTTATAAATCCCGACCAGTATTTGCACTGTTTTCGTGCCGTGCACACGGCCAATGGGGGACGGTTTTTCTCCGCAGTTCGTGGAGAAAAACCCTCCTCCTTCGCATAGACATGTTCATATTCCGCCCAAAAACCGGGCGGAAGAATGAACATGTTCCATGTTTTTCGGTGGCTGGCAGTCTGAAAAACGGCCCGCCGGAAAACGTGGTGACCACTGCGCGGGTGTTCCATAGAGGGCCACAATAAAAGTTGTCACCTGGTTTACAGACGGTTTTCAAAACCGAAAACCGTCTGAAAAACCAGGTGAAAACTCGTGCCGTGGGGACAAGCCCTAACACTAGACAGTGTCAGGACTTTGGGTGTATACCCCCAACAACTTACTGACACTAACATCACTAGCATCAGGTCCTTGTTTGCTGGGCTACCAAGCCCACTGTAAGACCAAGGAGAGTGGCTCACCAGCCTCATGAGGTCATGACCCAACTGATCTACAATGATTTCTCCTGATAAGGCCAATGCCCAATCTACCCCGGTTTCACGTAAATCTTGAGCTGAATTTTATTCCAATTTATTAATCATTCAGGACAGACAGGAAAACAAAAATGTGTATGTAGCCTTTTCCAACTTATTATCAAGACAGAGCCAAAGATTGCCTTCAGTAGCCCACAAAAAAGAGATAAGATTGGGGCTGTGAAGTATGAGATGACAACTGCTTCTGATGATCAGAGTAACTGATTTGGTGTTAGCAATGTGCAAAGAGAAGTACTATATGAAATAGGGGTAGGAACAAATACAGTCATATGTCTAACCAATGTCAATAGATTTAAAGGGAACCTGTATGGTGATTTTTTTTCTACCCAATCTGAGATCAGAGCGTAATATAGAGAGAGAAGCTGAGCTCTGTGATACATAGGTTTAGATGATTTGAAGGAGGATTTCTGACTAAAAAGCAAAAAAAAATCTTAAAAGTGAAACAAAAAGTACCCCTCCCACATACAGTGCTACATGGGAATGCTGTCAATCACTGTAGGTAGGTGGGGTCAGCAGGACTTCAACTTGGACAAGGCGTTCTGTCAGGGTTTTCTCTTCTCTTTACTCAAAAATCCTGCTCATAATCATATAACACTATATATCACAGAGCTCAGCTTCTCTCCCTCTATCATATAACCCTATATATCACAGAGCTCAGCTCCTCTCCTCTATCATAAAACCCTATATATCACAGAGCTCAGCTCCTCTCCTCTATCATATAACCCTATATATCACAGAGCTCAGCTCCTCTCCTCTATCATATAACCCTATATATAACAGAGATGAGCTTCTCTCCTCTATCATATAATCCTATATATCACAGAGCTCAGCATCTCTCCATCTATCATATAACCACATATATCACAGAGCTCAGCTTCTCTCATCTATCATATAACCCTATATATCACAGAGCTCAGCTTATCTCTCATATCATATAACCCTATATATCACAGAGCTCAGCTCCTCTCCTTTATCATATAACCCTATATATCACAGAGCTCAGCTTCTCTCCTTTATCATATAACCCTATATATCACAGAGCTCAGCTTCTCTCCCTCTATCATATAACCCTATATATCACAGAGCTCAGCTCCTCTCCTCTATCATATAACCCTATATATCACAGAGCTCAGCTCCTCTCCTCTATCATATAACACTATATATCACAGAGCTCAGCTTCTCTCCTCTATCATATAACCCTATATATCACAGAGCTCAGCTCCTCTCCTCTATCATATAACCCTATATATAACAGAGATCAGCTACTCTCTATCATATAACCCTATATATCACAGAGCTCGGCATCTCTCCATCTATCATATAACCACATATATCACAGAGCTCAGCTTCTCTCATCTATCATATAACCCTATATATCACAGAGCTCAGCTTCTCTCATCTATCATATAACCCTATATATCACAGAGCTCAGCTCCTCTCCTCTATCATATAACCCTATATATTATAGAGCTCAGCTTCTCTCCTCTATCATATAACCCTATATATCACAGAGCTCAGCTTCTCTCCTCTATCATATAACCCTATATATCACAGAGCTCAGATTCTCTCCTCTATCATATAACCCTATATATCACAGAGCTCAGCTTCTCTCCTTTATCATATAACCCTATATATCACAGAGCTCAGCTTCTCTCCTCTATCATATAACCCTATATATCACAGAGCTCAGATTCTCTCCTCTATCATATAACCCTATATATCACAGAGCTCAGCTTCTCTCATCTATCATATAACCCTATATATCACATAGCTCAGCTTCTCTCCACTTTCATATAACACTATATATCACATAGATCAGCTTCTCTCATCTGTCATATAACCCTATATATCACAGAGCTCAGCTTCTCTCCCTATATCACATCCTGCTTTCAGATAGGGCATCATAAACCACCTGATTGGTTCACTTTAACCTATGTTACTGAATAAAAGTTTTAGTCTGAGTCTAAATAAAACACAAGCACAATCTATAAGAGAAAATATTTGGTGAAAATCGGACACTTAAATAAAGTAATTTAAAATAAGAGGGAACTGTAATTACAGAAGCAGCACATTCTTCTTATAATGGAAAACAAAAGATACATTTTATGCTTAATTTTCAGAGAGAACCAGGAGAAGATGATTTATTTCTTGTTGTTGGACCGTAAGGAGAGGTATCCCAGCCAAGAAGATGAAGATCTCCCTCCAAGAGCTGACATCGGTGAAGTATCTGCTCTCATTTACTGTTATCTAGTTGTCCTTCTCTGACATATTTCACTTCCTAATCACACTTACGTTCCCTTGTAGACCCCCCTAGAAAAAGAGTAGATTCTCCTATGTTAACTCGTCATGGGAAGAGACGGCCAGAGAGAAAATCTATGGAGGTACTCAGTGGAACAGATGGTGGCTCACCAGTACCTGCACGCAGAGCTATTGAGATGGCACAGCATGGGCAGAGGTAACGGGAATTTAAGGAGAAGGTGGAGAATTAGGCTCTGTTCACACGACGGATTTGGCCGCGGTAATGGCCGTGGGTTCCGACGCGGTTTCCGCAGCCAAAACTGCGGCCAAATTGCGCCTAGTTTATTAACATGGTTTCCTATTGGAAACCGCGTTAATATTCACACGCCGTGGGTCTGGTCTTGCTGAGCGTGTGTGAGAACTCTCCTGTCAATTCTTGACAGGGAGTTCTCAGTGCGGCGGCCGCGCGGTGTTGCCCCCACCTATTAATTTGCAGGGGGGCAAACCCTCTCCACAAGCCGTGCCCCAAGCCACGCCCCACCCGCGCTGAGACCACGCCCAGCGCCCGCGCCGCAAACCCGTCGTGTGGACGGGGCCTTAATAGTTGAATGTTAACGGACCTGTCGCATTGAACAAATAGTCAGATGTATCAGCATTATGTTATAGGGCAAGAGATGCTAAGTGGACTGATGTATACTTTTATGGGAAAAAATTCATTAGAACTTGTATTAGAGTAATTTCAGTTTCTGATCATTGTGGGCTTAGGAGTCCAGTGGGCAGTCCTACTCCAGTGTCCAGTGGGCAGTGATTGACAGCTATCTGTGTGCATGCTCATACAGTATAGGAAAGGCACTCAATCACCGATTACTGATTACAACTGCCCATTGGACTCCTAAGCACAGAAATAACAGGGATTTCAACCAATACAAGTTATACACAGAGTTATAATATCAATCTGCTTTGTAATGTGATGCCAGCATTTTGCTCAGTTCACTGGTTGATTCCTATTTGTAATCTCAGTTCATGAGGGCATCTGTCACTATTAATATTACTAATATCCAGAGGGAAATCTGATACTTCCAATTTTTACAATCTAAACAATCCAATGGATTGAGCTGTACAGATGGTAATTTCCAATGTGTTCTGACCTCTTGCTGCAGCTAAAATAGGTGTTCACTATATGAAGGGAATCGGGTAATATAAACATTTAGGACGACATGTCCGAAAAGAGGCTCTGCTACCCCAGTTTTAAGGCACATTAAACCAGTGTTAAGTGCGGCTGAATGAACAAACCCCTCAAAAATCTGGTGTGTTCTACCTTGCATTGTAAAATTGATGGGCCTATCTAGGAGCATTGCATAATTTAGGCGCATAACTAGTTTATTTAATGTGCCTTCTTTAGGTTTAATCAAATGTGTCATGCCTGGCATATAATGAGCCTAGTTTTGTTATGCTACAGTTCAATTATACAGAGAATAGGGCGTCAACTGTTTTTTTGACGCAAAATACACCAAAACAACGGTGCATTCGTATTGGGACATGTCGTCCTTAATTGATGCCCTCTGGGACATCTATAGACCAAATACATGGAAATGTGTAAACCTGACTTGATTACTGTAAATGACTTGACTCTACTGTAAGGATTAGAATAGATGACTTGTAAATATATGTATGAAGGCAACTTAGTTAAGAGGGAACCTATCACCATAAAAATACTGTTTAATCTACCTGTCATATTGCAAAAGGAGTTTAAAAGATTGATATATACAGTAGGGCGACACGTATGAACGTTGGTGCTGACCGGCCAGTTCTAAATAGCTTTAAAGGGGATGTATCGTTTCATCAGTTTGTGTGTTTCATTGTATTTTCAGTTTCTCAGCTCTACAAATCCAGGGGCGTTTCTTCCCCTCCCAGCTGCGTGTTTTTTAAATGAAGGGGGGATGACATCACCCCCCCCTTCACTGTTCATGCTAGCTCCCGAGTCATTGTGCTCTTCCACCCCCCTCTCTGTCACCATGTCACTGTGTGTTCCTCTCCCTATGCAGTCTTATTTTTTAAGAGCTGTATGTTTACATACCACTGGCCTGCATTCAGTCTAGATAGTCTTCTATAAACTCAGAGCACTGATCTCTTCTCCTCTCACAGCTGGAGGATTGTTACAGTTGAATCCAGTCTTCTATGAACTCATCCAGAGCAGCACAAATCTGTCTCCCTTCTATGTTTACTCGCAGGAGCATTAGGCACCGAGGCACAATTCTGCTGTTTTCTGATTGTAGAGCAGTTGCAGTGTCACTGAGGAGCTGCTAGCTGTACAGAGTGGAATTGTTGCCAGCCCCTTATTCTGAGTGAGAGAGGCAGGACAGCGCGCTCCCGGGAATATGATGGGGGCCAGACAGTATGTAAATTAGTAGAGCCGTCAGCCAATGAAATGAAAGGAGGTGGAATCCGACCAGCACTGGGGAACTGTGTTTACACAAAACGAAGATAAGGGAGACTGTGAAAACAAGGCAGCTTTGCTAATGACATCCAATTGCAAAGTTGCTTGTTTTCACTGTCCCCTTATTCTGAATACCATTTAATGTAATGATACAACCCCTTTAAGGCAGTGTAGAATGTACTAGAATGTATGAACCTGTTCTGCAGGTCATACATACAGGGCAGTGTAGTGCCCATACCACAAGTCTGGATCAGGCACCACCTTTACCCTGGTCTGGCTGTTCGTCTGCAGGTCATACATACAGGCGCAGTGTAGAGCCAATACAACAAGTCTGGCTCAGGCACCACCTTTACCCGGTCTGGCTGTTCTTCTGCAGGTCATACATACAGGGCAGTGTAGAGCCAATACCACTAGTCTGGATAAGGCACCACCTTTACCCTGGTCTGGCTGTTCTTCTGCGGGTCATACATACAGGGCAGTGTGGGTCCAATACCACAAGTCTGGCTCAGGCACCCCCTTTTAAACCCTGGTCTGGCTGTTCTTCTGCAGGTCAAACATACAGGACTGTGTAGAGCCAATACCACAAGTCTGGCTCAGGCACCACCTTTACCCTGGTCGGCTGTTCTTCTGCAGGTCATACATACAGGCCAGTGTAGAGCAATACCACAAGTCTGGCTCAGGCACCACCTTTAACCCTTCTGGCTGTTCTTCTGCAGGTCATACATACAGGCAGTGTAAGACCAATACCACAAGTCTGGCTCAGGCCCCAAACCTTTCCCCTGGTGCTGCTGTTCTTCTGCAGGTCATACATACAGGGCAGTGTAGAGACAATACCCAAGTCTGGCTCAGGCACCACCTTTAACCCTGGCCCTGTTCTTCTGCAGGTCATACATACAGGGCAGTTAAGATCCAAAACCAAAAGTCTAGCTCAGGCAACACCTTTACCCTGGTGGCTGTTCTTCTGCAGGTCATACATACAGGGCAGTGTAAGCCAATACCACAAGCCCTGGCTCAGGCACCACCTTTACCCTGGTCTGGCTGTTCTAACTATTCTGCACCAAATTTGGCGTCAAAGAATCTTAAATGTGTCTTACTCCTAAGAATGTGGTGCGACACCCCCAGAACACCCCTAATCTTTGGTGCATTTAAAAGTGTCTTTGGCACATTACAAAGGGACTTATAGCGCCAAAGTTTGCACTGCATCTGTTCATACGTTCTATTTGGCTCAAAGTACAGCAAAAAACTGGCGCAGCCCCTTTCATACATGTCGCCCATAGTTTTTTGTAAAAGGAATCAGTATAATCTTTAACTTATTGATTGAAATCTCTGCTTCCTCTGGGTTGAAGAGTCCAGTGGGCGGTCTCACTCACTGAGTAGGACCTCCCCCTGGACTCCTAAAGCATATATTTATATGAATAAAATGCAAATTACAGTGTATTGTTTCTTATAAGACAATATGTTAATTTGCTGGCACATCATATTAATTAGTGTGACCGATTGCCTTTCAGCTAGTGAAGAAGAGAAACCTAGGAGATTTGTATTGTTCAAAATCAAAATGTTCTTTAATTGATTTCAGGTCGCGATCTATCAGTGGTGCTTCTTCAGGACTTTCCACCAGCCCGATCAGTAGTCCCAGGGTGAGTGGTCTTTTCTCTATTACTTTACTCCTTATTTATTTCCTGCCTTCTCCCACTTTTACCCAATTCTGGATATCCAGTAAGACTAATTCCACCTAAATTGTTTCATATAACTGCACTACGAGGCATTCTGTTGTTAACCCATGCCCCTGGTAGTCATCCCTCTTACATACATTTGCTGCTATATGTATGTCTAAAGCTATATTTTATGTATATAGTGCACACATTTGCAGCTCAAGTTGTGCAGCCATAAAAGTCATAATACAATATAAAGTGTTACCATAGACTTGGACATAGAACTTTTCAAAACATAACCAGACACCACCTTTATTTTAGTGAATTAATATTTGACGTGTAGAACGGTGGCTGCCAACTATAGCTCGGTAAATCTGTCAAATCCGCATGCTTGTGGAATTTTTGTGTGACATGGATAACGACAGAAGGGGATAATGTGAACATCCCAGGCACCCCTATTTGTGGCTGAGGGCTTCACAGTGAGTTTTGGTCCCCCTACTAGAAACAATACCATTACAATTCCACCATTACCACTACTCATGAATGGCCTCAGTAGTTTCCTATGAGGGAATAAGTTGCAGACGAATTGCAATAATTGCAAGAATTTTGATCATGCTATAAGTTTTGCAGTCGTTACATGAGTTTTTCCACCAGGCAGACACTGAGATACCATGAAACTGGCCAAAACGCCATGGTTTTATTAAAAAAAAAATTGAAGTCAACCGAAACTCACAATGGAGCCATACCCTTAAGATTATGGCCTAATCTACACGGCACAGCCATAATCACTTTGTGTGCCTATGTAAGGTACCTCTGTACCAGGGGTGTAGCTATAGGAAGTGCAGAGGTAGGCAGCCTAAGGGGGCCTAAAAGCCTTCCTGCCACATAGGAAGACACCATTATTATATTTAGCACATAATAGTTGGGGGGGCCCATTTAACTTTTTGCATTGGGGCCCAAGAGCTTCAAGTTACGCCTCTGCTCTGTACAGCACCATATTCTCCCCAAAAAGTGTTGCCTACATATTACAGCGTCCGACTAGTGTAATAAGCTGGTATTTTATTACACCGTTAACTGGGAGCAACATTTTTATACCTCAATATAAAAACAAAGGCACATCTATAACACTGATCTGTAATACAGACATGTGCATGAGCCCTCTCCAGGTCCTTGGTCACATGTGACTGACTGTGTATAAAGAAGAATCACGTGATTTTTCCTATAATGTAATTAACACTGCAGTTTATAAAGGCAGCAAAATGATCATTTTCATTTAGGGTCAATTCATATGATTTTTTCTGACAATTACCATTATTGCTATGATCAATGTTATGTATTTCACCCTCTAAGTAGGATTTCTGTTAGTTTTCATGAGGCAATGCTTCACTTTCTGTATTCCATTTCATGCTGATATTGGGATGCCTGGTGCATAGCCTTGTCTAGATCAATTCAAAGTATCCATGTTTCTCATTTTATATGTTACTGTTCTAATTGCTCTCTGTGTAATTCAGCACATGCTTCCATTATAACATAGCATCTATGCATTAAGACATAAACTCAGCAATCCTCCATACTTATTTCTCTCGACACTCCCAGCCATAGTTAACAGTTACAATGAGTTAGCCATTGGTAAACTCTCATGTTTCGCTGTTCATGCAGACTCAATATTCAAATGTCTGTTGTGATTTGGAAAAATCCACGTAAAAAACAAACCATATAAGAAATCAACTTCCAGGTTCTCATCCCCACACACAGAAGAGGTTCACCCTCCATTGTAAGTGAATAGAACACGAGACTTTCCTGTGTATCAGGATAAGAACCTTGAAGTGAAAAAGAGCAGATCTGGAGGTATGTAGATCCATTAAAGGGGTTTTGCCTCGAAGTAAAATTGACGTGGGAAGTTTGAAAATTAAATAATAAACTTTTCACCATTCATCAATATTAGAAATTCTGCACCATTTTTGTTTTAGCTGCTCCTTTAGTGATCTATTGTTTACAGCTCATCTCCAGGGGATACAACCAGGGCTGTGAGTGCCTCAGTTCTGGTCGCACATGCTCAGACATCACCTCTCTTTTCAGGTAGCTACTGAGTGTTCCAACCCCAGGTGCTGTCATTCTACTCCTGTCCTTTGGACTAGTTAGTAATAAGTCAAACAGTGCAAATAAAAAAAAGAAATTTCAATGAGGTCTGTGCATTGATAAAGAGGAAAAAAAATCCACAGTTGGTTTCCTGCAGGGGTTGAACCAAGGACCCTTGTGCTGTAAAGCAAAAACGTTACCTCTGAGCTACAGTGTAGCTACTTACAATTCCATACATAAACAGACCTTTCTTTCACTAGAGAGAGGAAAGGGGATGTCATCCTGCAGGGTCACATGATAGGCATTTCAAACAAATCACACACGCCTCCTTCTGAGCAAACAGAGCTGAAGAGCTGGATGCAGAAATGAGATCGTGGCAAAACCCCTTTAAGGAATAGTTTTTCTTTGCTGGACAACCCCTTTAAGATACAATAAGGGTGAGGTTAGGAGGTCAAACCTAAAAAAAAAATGAGCACCCCAAAATTGCAGAAAAGATTTTAGGGTTATATAATAGCCTGGGGACTCTCTTTTTCACTTCAGGGCTTATCCTCTACACAAGAGTCTTTTT
>JAODAL010064054.1:0-18917 GCA_025379985.1 Phyllomedusa bahiana
GTCTTGCATAAAACATGTCCGTGGTGGAGAAAAAGTTGGGAGCCGCTGGTCTATATCATTCAATTTAATTTACAGAAACTACATGTTTTGTACAGATAGTACTTAGTACTTCATGAAACCTGACATACCATATTTATGAAACACGTAGTTTCTGGAAATGGAATCGAATGATATGGACTATTACTGAGAAAAGCCAGTATGTACGTTTTGACCCGCGTCCTGCCAGACCAACCTCAATAAAAAGATTAATCTTATCCCCTGAAACTGTGGAATATGGCAGTCATTACAGCTCCCATCCAGCTCTCCTAGCGCCCTGAGAAGGCATGTTATCCCACCTACCTACACAGCAAACAGAGTATTATCATACTTGCCGACCTTAGAAGTAGGCTTCAGGGAGATTTTGTGAGGTGGCACCTAGCATGCCGCTGAAACTTTGTTAGTCACGCCCCACTTTTACAAACCACACGCTCTTTCTTACATAACACATCCCCTTTTACACACCGATTAATATCAGTTGACTGCTGTGCGGCATGGATGATGCATCATCCAGCTTTCCTGGACACTGGAGGAGAACTAGGTTATCCACAGCAGTCACTCAGCTTTCCTTTGTTACTGAGCGTCTGCAGTGATACTGGGTAAAAATACCCTGCACAGCTGTGGACAGTGTATCCTGTGAGGCAGAGAGCGGCTGGTGGTTTGTACATAAAATGATGCAGGGAGCAGCACATAGCTACAATATAAAGTCGATCCGCGCTCGGCCCTTCTGTATGTAACTGGGCGTCATTGCAGCATCTCTTGACTCGCACCACCTGGTTTATCAGCAGCTGCAAGAGACTCCTCCGGATTAAATAACATGATAAATTTCATAGAATGGATTGTTACAGACATAGCAAAAGCTATTTTATGTATTTTTATTTATTCATATGGAGTGCTTGCATTAGAGAAATGGGTTTTGTTTTTTTTATTTAATTTTGTAATATTTTGAGCTTTTTTTTACTATTTTCACTTTTTGTGTTTTTATGGGACTAGACTAGAAATGGGCGAATTTCTCAAAAATTCGATTTGGTGAGTTCGTCGAATTTTCCGACAAAAATAACTTCGTTCCGAATTACTTGAGGACGAATCACGTTAAAAAAACAGCTATTTCCAGGCTGCACAGAGCCTGCAGGGTGCTGTAGAATGTTGTGCCATGCTTAAATATGCAGAGGGAGCTTTGTTTGGTCTTCATACAATGTTGTGTTTTAGTATAACACACACATGACTGCCGCCGCTCTTAGAATCGCTTCACTATAAAATTCCCTGGGCACTTAAGAGGGAAAAACTGACCAAAAACTGAAGGGGGAATGTAGCCTGATAAAGTCATGGCAGCAACAGCTGGAAAAAAAACAAGCTGAGGGCTCAGGTGGCAATATCAGTGACAGAGTGTGGAGGTGACAGCGGCAGCCACAGCAGCAGCATGAGGTCAGACAGTGGCACAATGACAGAGTGTGTAGGTCACGGCAGCAGCCACAGCAGCAGCATGAGGTCAGACAGTGGCACAATGACAGAGTGTGTAGGTCACGGCAGCAGCCACAGCAGCAGCATGAGGTCAGACAGTGGCACAAAGACACAGTGTGTAGGTCACGGCAGCAGCATGAGGTCAGACAGTGGCACAATGACATTCTGGAGGTGGCAAAACAGTAGTAGGCCACAGAGAGTGGAGGTCACGACAGCAGCCACAGCAGCAGCATGAGGTCAGGCAGTGGCACAATCACATTCTGGAGGTGGCAAAACAGTAGTAGGCCACTGAGTGGCACAATGACACAGTGTGGAGGGCACGGCAGCAGCAGCATGAGGTCAGACAGTGGCACAATGACATTCTGGAGGTGGCAAAAACAGGAGTAGGCCACAGAGTGGCACAATGACAGAGAGTGGAGGTCACGGTAGCAGCAGCATGAGGTCAGGCAGTGGCACAATGACATTCTGGAGGTGGCTAAAACAGGAGTAGGCCACAGAGTGGCACAATGACACAGTGTGGAGGTTACGGCAGCAGCAGCAGCAGCATGAGGTCAGACAGTGGCACAATGACATTCTGGAGGTGGCAAAACAGTAGTAGGCCACAGAGTGGCACAAAGACACAGTGTGGAGGTCACGACAGCAGCAGCATGAGGTCAGGCAGTGGCACAATGACATTCTGGAGGTGGCTAAAACAGGAGTAGGCCACAGAGTGGCACAATGAAAGAGAGTGGAGGTTACGACAGCAGCCACAGCAGCAACATGAGGTCAGGCAGTGGCACAATCACATTCTGGAGATGGCAAAACAGTAGTAGGCCACAGGGTGGCACAATGACAGAGAGTGGAGGTCACGACAGCAGCCACAGCAGCAGCATGAGGTCAGGCAGTGGCACAATCACATTCTGAGGTGGCAAAACAGTAGTAGGCCACAGAGTGGCACAATGACACAGTGTGGAGGGCACGGCAGCAGCAGCATGAGGTCAGGCAGTGGCACAATGACACAGTGTGGATGTCACGGCACCAGCAACAGCAGCAGCAGCATGAGGTTATAGAGTGGCACAATGACAGATTGTTGAGGTGGGTGGCAATACCAGTCCCTGGTAAAGATGGTGGTAGGCAGATGGAGAAACTGTCTGTGGCATCAGGCGGGTGGTGACATCAGAAAAGTGGCTGAGGCAGGTAGTTTGAACCCAGACTGACGCCTAAGGCATTGGCGTGTGGAAATCCTTGCCGATCCACGCCTGATTCATCTTGACAAAGGTCAGTCGTTCCACATTTCCCGTGGACAAGCGGGTTCTCTTTGGGGTAAAAATAGCCCCCGCCGCACTTAACACCCGCTCTGATGCCACACTACTGGCCGGGCAGGACAGCTTCTCCAGTGCAAACTCGGCAAGTTGTGGCCACACAGCCAGTTTGGCTGCCCAGTAGTCCAGCCTATCTTCTAACTGGGGTGGCAGAGTGCCGTCCATGTAGGCCACCACCTGTTGGTTTAGGGACTGTTTCCAGGTCCTGCTGCTGCTGGCGACTGCCCTCCTCACTGGGCGGGTGAAGGAAGTGCTCATCAGTGACTCCAGACTTAGGTTGCTGCTGATGGAGCTGGTACTGCTCCTACCCCCCACCTTCCCCCAGCAGCCGCGGCAGCAGGACGGGAGCGCGGGGGAACCCCCGGTTTAGACTGTCAGAGGAGGACGATGCCCCCATAGGCAGCCCATCTGACTACGGAGGATTTACCTATAGTGTTTGAGGTTTGTCCTCCCTCTCAATAGCTGGGAAAAAGGCCCCATTTGGACCGGTAGCGAGGGTCCAATAGGGTGGAGAGCCAGAAGTCATCCCTCTGCCGGATGCTGCCTATTCGGCTATCACTAGCCAGGGCAAATCAGCATGCGCGGGCCTCTGCACAAGTGACTCCGAGGGACTCCCTGCCTCCATCTCCCCTGTATACTGGCCCCGGTGCTTGCGGGTCATCTGCCTCGTCTTAACATCTCCATCTACCCCCTCCAGCTGCTCCTGCTCCTCCTTTTCTTTTCCCCCTGGGTAGAAATCCACTCATTTCACCAGACAATGCTTCTGCCCAAGTCCTCCTCCTCCTCCTCCTCATTTGTCCCAGCGGACTCATGTGGCCGCGAAAATTTTAGTCGCCACATCTCCAGTCCCTGCCCAGACAGATTTTTCAGCATCTGTTCCAGGACATGAAGCAGTGGGAAGGGCGTTATTCATCCCGTAGTCCTGGCGACTGACAAAAAACGTGGCCTCCTTGAATGGCCTCAACAAACGGCAGTGTCACGCATGAGCTGCACTGGCTGACATCATAGTTACACAGGGGAGTACTACGGGCCGCCTAGATCATCAAAAAATCGTTAATGGCCTTTCTCTGTTCATACAGTCGGTCCAACATGTGCAGGCTGGAATTCCAAAGGGGGAAACATCGCATATCAGAGTGTGTTGGGGGAGGCCCTTTCTGCCGCTGCAACCGAGGAGGGTGTTCCTGCTTTGTACGAATGGATAAGTGCATGCACAGTTTCCTGGGCCCTTTTCAGAATCTTCTGAAGATCTGTGGAAGACTTCAGGAACCTTTTCACAACCAGATTGAACACATGCGCCATGCAGGCGCATGGACTATCCCTCCATCGGTGCAGCGCGGACACCATGTTCCTCCCATTGTCCGTCACCATGGTTCCGATTTTTCAGTTGGCGCGGAGAAAGCCACACATCAATTTCTTGCTGCATGACGCGGAGCAGTTCCTCCCCTGTGTGACCCCGTTTCTCGAGGCAAGCCAGGTGTAGAACTGCGTGGACACCGCTGTGCCCTACACATGTGGTAGATGGAGCAGTATTTGTGGAGGTGAGATGGTGGTGGTGGTGGAGGAGGCGGACATTGGCGCAGCAGCCGCAGTTTGACAAAGTGGAGGGGGAAAGCGGCGTCTCCTGTCCAATTTTTTGGTATGCCTGGGCGGAAGCACAATTCACCAGTGGCCGTAAAGGACATGTACTGGCCCTGACGTAGTTACAGCTCCAGACATCCGCGCTGTCCGGCACCTTGGAAAAACCTTAAGCTCAAGGACTGGCCCACTTTCTGTTCTAACATTTTTTGTGAAGTGCTGGTACTGCCTTTTTGGAAAAGAAATTACGGCTTGGAACTCTCCATCTCGGCTCGGCACAAGCCTTTAGTTCTCTGAATGGTGCAGAATCCACCATTTAGAAAGGGAGGGACAGGACAGGAACTTGGACAGGAGCACGGTCAGCTGCTGCACCTTAGGATGGTTGGACGCATACTGTTGTCTCCTTGCAATCGCCTCGCTGAACGACTGCTGGCGCCATGAGTAGCGAGGAGCAGGGCATCTGGCCCTGGGAGATGATGTCAAAAAGAAACATCTACCTTCTGCAGAGGTGGTGGAGCCTTGACTGGCTGCAATGGCATGCGTGCCACTGGCTGCTGTTGCTGCGGCGGCAGGATGGACCACCACATCTGAGCCACGTTTCTTCCAGGCAAACGGATGGTGACGCTGCATGTGTTGACGCAGGGCCATGGTGCCAATGTTAGCTCCCTGGCCATGCTTCACTTTCTGCCCACAGATTCTACATATACCCATATTCAGCTCCTCCAGTGTCTTAGCAAAGAACTGCCACACCGCCGAGAAGCTTATTTTAACGCCACTGACTACTACCGCCGCTGCCTCGCTGAGCCCCTGTGCTGCTACTTTCTTGGACCTGCAAAGCGGGTTTTCTACTGACTAACGGCCACACAACCCACTTGCTGGCTGCGCCGCTGCCTGACGCGCAAGCTGACGCCTCTTCTCCTGATGATGATGAAGCCCCTTTCTTCACCCGGGGGGGGACTCCCAAGTGCAGTCGGCTACATCATCTTCAATTTGTGTTTCATCATCACTGCTGTCTTCATCACCGGTCTTGGTATGCAGAGGCTGACCCCTCACAACATGACCTCCCTTGCCACTCTCCACATCTATACTTTGCCGCCTACTGCAAGAAGCAGGGGATATTGGCCCCATTTCTTCGCTGCCAAGTAGCTACTGACTGCCCTCCTCAAATTGTTCATCCTCGCTATATAGTGGCGCTGAGCCCAGACCACATAGTAGATCTCTGGCTGAGGGTAACCGGATGGGACAGAGGCGGGTTGAGGACAGGTGAGGGCCGCTGACCCGCTCCCGGGCCATGCCAACTAAGGGTTGTGTCTGACGTTCCCACCAACTCTTGGCTGGGGTTGTCAGATGTCATCTGGGAGGAAGTGGATGACCTAGTCAACCAATCAAGAACCCTTGGGCTGCTGGTCAGCACACAGCCGCTAGATAACAGCAGCAGTTGTGGCCTCACCGAGTGACACCTGCTGCGACGTCCCCTTGCTGTGCTGCGACCTGGGCCTGCTCCAGGAATGTTTGTGCCACTGCCACTCGCAGGTGAAGAGCCTGCCACCTCTCTGTCTGACATACTGTTTGTTCTAAAATGTACAGACACTGTTTGATGAAGATATCTGTATATGATAAATACACACCCTGTATTTGACGCCAAATGAACCCACTAACAAGCTTGGACATAAACTGCGCTCCACAAATGGCCAGGAAAAATTTACTTGTATGTGCCGTTTAAAAACTCTGTGTATTTTACTGAATGTAAAAGCACAAACAGGCTTAATTAACCTTCGGATATGAATTATGCTACAGAATTTCTTCTGTGGCGGTGAAAAAGAAAGTTTCTTTTACTGAGTACAACTGCAGAAAAATACTTAGTTAACCCTTGGATGTAAATTGCGCAAAAGAATTGAGCAGCCACAAACTACTAGCTTTGTAGCGTGTTACAATGGCGTGTTTTTTACGCTACACAACAAGAGAAAAAATTGTAATTAACCTTCGCTTGTGAATTATGCTACAGGAAAATTTTATTTTTTGGTGGTGAAAAAGACGGTTTCTTTTGTCACCACAGCAGAAAAACAACGCTTAATTAACCCCTGGATGTAAATTGCGCAAAAGAATTGAGCAGCCACAAACTACTAGCTTTGTAGCGTGTTACAATGCAGTGTTTTTTACACCACACAACAAGAGAAAAAATTGTAATTAACCTTCGCTTGTGAATTATGCTACAGGAAAATTTTATTTTTTGGCCGTGAAAAAGACGGTCTATTTTTGTCACCACAGCAGAAAACAACGCTTAATTAACCCCTGGATGTAAATTGCGCAAAAGAATTGAGCAGCCAAAAATGAAGTGGTATTTGTATTGTAAAAACGCTGTCTCTTTAAATGAATACAACAGGAACTGGCTTAGATCCCCCTTGGATATTTAATGTGCTGTGAGCAGATAGCATTAAAATGTATATGCAGCTGCAGTGGACGCACACTGGACTTCAGATCCATACCCCAAAAAATCAGAAATAGAACATTAAGAGAAGCAGTCTCTGAGGCAAGCTGAGACACCCCGCAAAAATCACTGTATAAAATTCAGTTCTTCAGTAAGAGCTATCACAATCAGCTGCAGCAGCACCTTCCCAGATCAGTACAGTGAGAGGAGTGTGAGCTTCCAGCGTCGCGCCCGGACTTATATAGTGCGGTTACGTCACAGAATCCCGCCGGTCTCTGATTGGCTTCATCTCTGCACATGTCATGCAGGCTATGCCCTTCTTCCTCCCAGAGTGCTTTGCTCCATGTAACGCCATGTGCTCGCAGCCATTTTATCAATGAAAAGCACACGTCGTTCACCCGAAGTCCCCCAAACTTCGACTTCGTTCAGAACCGAAGTTTTCCTGAAATTCTAAATGAATTCCACTTCTTTAGAATCAATTCGCCCATCTCTAGACTAGACAATGTGATTGCTTGAAACAAATACTACGATACATAGCAATACATTACTGCACTGCTATGTTGTATGCCTGTAACAGTCTATACATAATAATAGGCTTCTGTATGGGAGACCCAGGCTTTTATTTGGCCTCTGACTGCCATGGCAACCATCAATCCCTACAATCACATTTGAGGGGTCCTGATGTCAACCACCTACATACCTCTGCCACTGTTGATTGCACCATCAAAGCCTGCCCGAGACAATGTGGGAGAGTTGGCAAGTATGCTTGTTACATAGATGTCACTTTGATGACTCCGGAAAAGCTGTACGCCAAATGTGAAAGTTTACAGAGGCCATGTTCTCACCTGGTCATTCACTATGATCTCCATTATTATTATTATTTATTTTAGAGCGCCATTGATTCCAGGGCAATAGAAAAAGAGAGAGAAAGCGCTCCCTAGCGCAAGTACTGCAACTTGGATATAGCAGTTAGTATATAATCACCTGTACACTAACCTTAATGAGTTTTGCAGGAAGAGGCACAACACTCAGAAGAGCCTTCAGTTAATTGAAGAACTGACAGTGGTGAGGAACGCTGCTGTCTGGTTGTAAAGCTCTGGAGCCGTCATGGAGCCGGATACATAGATATGCAGGTAAGGGAATATCCAATGAATTATCGCTGTATTCCCGTAGTTCAACAACCCAAGTGACTGCGCTGAAGCCCTTATTTTGTTATCAGGATTTTAGGATTTTATTCATTTTTAAGAAATAAAATCCTGATAACAGAATAAGAGGTTCAGCACAGTCACTTGGGTTGTTGAACTACGGGAATCCAGCAGTAATTCATTGGATATTCCATTACCTGCATTGATTCCAGGGCGCTATACATTGGAAGAACTACTGAGGCACAGGTCCATTCCAGTAGCACTAGCATAAGAATGAAACCCCACCAATCTAATATTGAAGGCCTAAACTAAGGATCAGCAATCAATTTATAAGGTTGGACAACCCATTTAAGGGTTTCAAAGCTCAAATTGTTTACATACCTCCATTAGGTTTTACAGTAGCATAAATGTTGGTACATACTGACCAATCACAACTCAAATACTCATATAGTATATCATATAATAAAATCCTTCAGACTAAACCCTGTATATATTTGCACATAAAAAGTATATAGAATATATAGAATATTTCCATCTCATTGATTAGTTAGGTAAATAAAAACTAATGCCAAATACATTGCTGTTCTGATTTTGCTTTTGTTTCTAAGTGAGAACAGTTCTTATCTCCTACTTGTTCACACAAACTTCCCTAAGTTACCGATCACCTCTCTTTGCCCTAGCAGTGACTGTATTGGTGACGTCAATCACTGTTATGTCTTATCAGCAGGAGAAGACTTCTCAGTGTCTGAGCTTAACTTTATCCAGATAAAAACTTTAACAGTTGCTGATCTGGGAGCAGCCTTGTTCCATCCTGTCAAGTCTGCAGAGCATTTGTATGTGTAATTACATCAAAGATAACAGAGTCACTCAGTAGCCAATAATGTGACTTTTTTCTCTCTCACTAAAGCATTTAATGATAAATACAGCTCTGCTAGCCCACATTTATAGCCAGACATCTTGCTTGTTATTGTTTTTTAAAACCCTCCATCAGAAATATCCCGATAACAGGCACAGGAGTAGGAGCGTGCAGAACTGAAATGTCAGTCACACAGCCTGCACAGAAAAAATGAGCCTGAAAAGTCTGTTAGGAGTGACAACAGCGAAATGGGACAACCCCTTTAAAGTATGAGATGAAAGAAGGGAGAAAAAAAATGATTTGGAGAACCATTCAATGTCATTTGCACAGTAACAATAAAACTTACAGTTGTTGCAAGACTCCAACAAAACTACTGCAACAACCCATTGCATACTGAGAGCTGTTTTACAATAGAACTAAACCACCAAATTAAGCAAGCAACAAAATAACAACAAAAAAAATTATCCTTCAGAAACCGTGACCTTCACACAGGATTCCTTAATTCAATTCTAAACAGGTTAGCTAGGTTCATATCTAGTGTTGTAAACAACTCAGAGTTGAATGGTCATCACAGTAATCATTTTGCAAACTAAATTTAGACCATCGTGATGTTAACTTAGACCATCTTCCCCTGTACTAAAAGCTGATAATTAGCATTTTGGAATGTCAAAGGTTACCTTCTCTGTTTTATTTCATACATTAGGCTGGTTGAGATTTAATAATGTAGCAACCTACAACAACAAGATTCTGAAGCGCCTATGCAGCTCCGTGGTGCGGGATGCACAGCAACAAACAGCTTCTTCGCCCGGTATTGATTAAAACTCATATATTTATTTCAACACATGTAAAAAGCAGCCATATGTACATATGCCAAAACGCAATGCGCCCGACATGTCTGTATACTTTTTCCTGTATTGAAGAATAAAGCTGGTTGAGGCCAGTTTTAAACTGAAACCCTGTGTCTGAGTACCATTCCTTTTCTGAAAGCGGCAATCCAGGAGCTAAAGTACCCCCAGGACTGTCCGAAATGTGAGGGTATCGTCACTATATATATTGTAAGAAGGCACAGGGTGCCGTCCTGGATGGCAGATACGTGTCACTGAGGTTCCTGATCTTGGTGAAATAAAGCCTGCTAGTGTTGTCAGTATTGCTAGGGTACTGACATTTTGTTTATTTCTAATAGTATGACTACTAAGTGCGGTCGATCTGGGCCAGGCTTTTATTGGAGCCGTCCAAAGAGCAGGGTGGGTGGGCTGCTCCCAGGTATCCGGCCCAGGTTTTGGCCAGGCCTACTTAAGGCAGGAAGTTTGGAGAATCAGGGGTGTGGTGCTCAGTCAGTTTGTTTGGTCTGACTGAAGGAAGGTGGAAAGGTTGTGCTCCTGCCTGCAATCTACCGTTTTACCCAATTCCCCTAAGCTGGGTGAGGACTGAACCCAGGGATACTGTGAGTGATACACACGAACTGTGTTTGTTTCCGTTTCAAGGCTGAAGTTAAGCCGTGTTGTTTTATTTTATCTATATGAACTGTGGCTAAATAAAAGCCAAAAGTGTTCCACGTGTGCCGAGGACGTTTTATTTCTACTACCACTGAGTTGGATCCCCACAAGTGGTTGGAGGACATGGGCACAGATCCGCTGTGTATGTCCTGGGTCAAAGCAGCAAAGAGCCAAGCTACAACTGCTAATATGGAGGAGCTGATTAAGCACCTGGTTCAGGCGAATCTGCAGCAGCAGCAAGCCACAGCGCAGCAGCAGAAAGCTCATGGGGAAGCCATGCAGGCCCAGAGACAGGCCACGGAACAGCAGCAGAAGGCTCATACTGAAGCCCTGCAGGTGCAGCAAGCTACGAACCAGCTGCTGATGCAACAGATGGCCATATTAATGGATGCAGTGCGGGCCCGGGAAACACCAGCTCCGCCATCACGTGATGAGGGTCATCGGGCCAGGAAGACCGTTAGGGAAGCCCTTCAGAAGATGACCCCAGAAGATGACATTGAGGCGTTCCTCACCATGTTTGAATGAGTCGCCGACCGGGAGGCACTACCACCGGGGCAATGGGCTGAGGTGCTGGCCCCGTATCTGACTGGGGAGCCCCAAAAGGCCTACTACGACCTTGCCTTACAGGATGCTAAGGAATATTCCAAGTTAAAAGCAGAGATCCTGGCGCGTCTTGGTGTGACATTGGCGGTCCGGGCTCAGAGGGTACACCACTGGGCGTACAGTAGGTCCAAGCCTCCCAGGTCACAGCTATTTGACTTGTTGCATCTGGTCCAAAAATGGCTGCAGCCCGAGATATGCTCCCCAGCGCAAATGGTGGAGTGGGTGGTTATGGACCACTTTATGCACTCGCTGCCACATTCTGTACAGTGTTTGGTTGCACAGGGTGACCGCCAAACGGCGGATGACCTGGTGGGACTGGTAGAGAGGTTCCATGCTATGGAGAGATCCCTGGGGGCACCAGGGGACCTGAAATCCCCATACTGGGAGGGCCGGAGAGACTGGGAAATCAAGAAGCCAGGGGCCAAGACTCCCCGGGAGGGTCGTGCCAAGGCCAGGGGAGGCCCAGACCCAGTGTCCAAGGAGATGCCCCGTAGTATTATATGCTGGAGAAGTCGGGGCTCCGGACATATAGCCACCCAGTGCCCTCTCACGTCGGAACCGATGGACTGCTCTGTGACCCGCCGCAGTTCTCTCTTTGCGAAAACGGCGTGCAGTGTCGTGTCAAACAATGGGGAGGAACCTCAAATGTGTCAAATTATAGTGAATGGCATCATGGTCTCTGGACTATTGGACTCAGGGAGTGTGGTCACCCTGATCTCAGCCTCGCTCCCACATGTGTTGGTCCCTGGGGAGAAAGTGGGGGTCACATGTATCCACGGGGACACCCGGGTTTACCCAGTGGCTCAGGTTAACCTGGAGACAGGTTGGGGTACTATATCCCACCATGCTGGGGTTGTGCGAGAACTATTACATGATGTTATCGTGGGTCGTGACTGCCCTTTTTTCTGGGACATGTGGCAGAAACCCGCTCTGCCAGGTCACCCAGGGTGCCTGGACAAGGCCACTGGGGGGAAACCTAAGAGCCCAGAGTTTCCTTTCTCGGTCATGGTGGGGGACAATGAGGAAGGGGTCTCCTCAGAAAAAATGTTCCTGATTAGGGGGTATCCAGGCAAAATTTTGGTACCGCCCAACTCCAGGACTTGACCCTAAAAGGGGCTCAGGAAAATATGCCGGTCCTCAATGGGGTACCCCAGGTGTCGGGAGCAGAGGATCGGTTCCCACACTTTGCCCTAAATCACAACCTATTATACCGGGTGACCAAAATTAGGGACGAGGGGGTGGAGCAGTTGTTAGTTCCTGGTCCCTATAGGCGTATGGTTTGGGATATGGCCCACTCCCATGTGCTGGGGGGCCATTTAGGGGCAGATAAAACGCTCGAGAGGGTACTACGAAGGTTCTATTGGCCCGGGTGCTACTGGGAAATCAAGGATTTCTGCCAATCCTGTCCCACCTGCCAGTCACCTTCCCCGGTAGCTAAATTTCCGGAGCCCACTGGAAACCGGGTTGCCAACCCAAAGAGGCCCCTTTGATGGGAAAGGGTTTGGGGATTTTGGGTTAGGGCCGTTATTGAATTCACAAGGCCTATATATATTGGTATTTTTGGATTATCCTTACCCGTTTACCCGGGAAAGCCTTTCCCACCCTTTCAAACCCCCTCCCGAAACTTTCCCAAAGGGGGAGCTGCCAAAGGGTTTTCTCCCGAACAGGCTTTTAAAAAGGGAATCTTAAAGGGGAATCAGGGTTTAAAAGAATATACAACGCTACGGGCTTATTTTAAAGAACTTAAGTAAATACAGACGCGGGTTGGCGCTGAGTTATTTTGTTAATTTGTTTTTTGGGGCTTTATGCATTGCTAAGGGCTATTTTTTTCTTGTTACGGGGTACCGGGTTACCGCATCTCTTTTGGGGTTTTCCCCCCTCCATGTTGGGAAGACTAAAGTTAAACATGAAATGGTGGCTGGGGAAATCCCCAAAAAAAACATAAAAAATTTTGGTTTTTCTTCCACAAGGTCTTATGCCTTTGCTTCTATCCAGATAGCTGCAATCTGAAAACATTTTTAGGGGCCCGGGACCAAAACACAAACCCCAAAGCCCCAGAAAACAGACAAGACAGCAGCAACCCCTGGGAAAGATCCCTCATTTCCTGAATAAAAGGGTAAAAAAAGGGGGGGGTCTAACATAAAAAGGGAAAAGGGGAATCACAGAATGGCCAGCACTCAGACTCAGACTGACGGGTTTTCCCAAGCGAAAAAAGGGGAATTTAAATCCTAGGGAATTTTTTAAAATGGAAATTTTTGTTATCCGGGGAACAACCTGGGGAGGCCATTACCACAGAGAGACCCCCAGTTTTAAATTTAACCGGAATGGGACAAGAAGAACAGACAGGACAGGGCCACCATAAGCCCGTTATTTGGGGGATGACCACTGTTTAAATTATAAACTTTAGAAAAAAAGAAAAGGGGAATGGGGATGCTTTAAACAAAAACGCATAAAAAATCCGGGTTTAAAAAACAGCAAGTTATTTCTGCTCAAAAAACATACAGAAGAACTTGGTAAAAAAAAGGCCCAAGCAGAACATATAAATGAAAATTCGGAAAATTTGGTTACACATCTAGGACAGTGGGTGAAGACATAAAAACCCCCAAGGGGCAGCCATATTTTTTTTGTAGCTTACCTGACTCTTACTGGGGACGACCCAATGCTCGGGAGACCAGACCCGAACAACCTGACCCAAGAATTTGTAAAGACCCGACAAAATAAAAAAATTTCCCCAAAGAAGAAAGGGGAACTTTTTCCCCTTTAATCCACAGACCCAACCCCGATGCTGGAAAAAAGCCTTAAAGCTACAGATACACTTTTCAAAAAAAAGGAAAACCAGGGGCTTTTTTCAGTTTGGCCACAAGCGGGGGACTTTTTAAAAAGAAAGACAGCACAAAAGGGAAAGGGGCCCAGAACAGCAAAAAAAATTTCCAAAAGGGATTTAAACAAAATTTCAAACTACTATAAAAATCCAGCCGCATTTAAAAAAGGAATGGCCATTCAAAGTAAACAAGTGACAAAAGTTCCCAAAGCGGGTTTGTTTTGATTCAGGTGCAAACAATCACTGACAACCAATAGGGATTTCTTTTTTTCAAAGGGCTAGACATAACTAAAAGAAAAAAGGGAACTATTTGCAGAGGAAGCAGTTTTAAAAGGGGAAGGGAACTGGTCAGGGAAAACTTAAATTTTCCCCAAAAAGAAAAGAAGGGAGGCAGTTTTAACCATCCCCCAATGCAGGTTTGTACTTTATTTTTTCCCACCCCTGGAAGGGGGAAACTTTTTTACCCAGTAAAAACTCTTACAGCTAAAGGACTTACGGTAAAATTCCAAGGTGAGGGCGTGAAAAACCAAAATGGAAAAAAGGGAAATTTGAGCCAATCCAAAATAAAAGAGCACTTGTTTTAACCTCCAAAAGGGTTAAAGGGAAAAAGGGGTAAAAAAATTTCAAAATGGACACAAATGACTGTATACACATGTGGGCACAAAGTTTAAGGGCCACGACATCCTGACAGCAACGGGAACTACAAAAAAGGGAAACCCTAAAAAAATGATCTTTGTTGTCCAGTTCTAAAACCCCAATTGGGTGTGAATGTTGAAATTAAAATCCAAACCAAAAGGGGCAACATTTCCCAAAGCGGGGGAGAACAGAGCCCGAAGCCCACTTATATTAATACAAAATGTTTGGGTGTGGGTCCCATGAACTAAGCCTCCCGCGGGGAAACAGGAAATATAGTGACCTTCATGATAAACTATTCAAGGAAAAACAGTTTTTTTACCTAAAAAAAAAACAAAAAGGGGGAATTTTTGGGATAAGCTACAGGACTAATAAAAAAAGACAAGCAACAATTTTAAAAGGAAAACCCTTTCTGATAGGGTAAATTTTTGATAAGGCTTAAATTTTACTGGACACAAAATTGAACCAAATCTGAATCAACAGGGGATAAGACCTAAAAAGGAAGTACCCTACACACCAAAAGCAAAAAAAGGGGAGCTGAAAGGAAGAAAAAACCCCCTTTCCCCGAAATGATCAGAAAAAAGGCTAAAATTTTCTGGACCTCATGAAAATATTGGGGTGAACCCGATGACACTACTTATTTTGCTAAACAGATTTTTTTCCCTTCTTAAAACAGGGGGAAAACCCCATACCGAACTGTGGCATGGTGAAAAAACCCAAAAGGGTAAAACACTAAGAGTGTTTGGCTGCAAAGTATTCATGTTAAAATCCCAGAAGAGAAACGCAACCAAACTCCAAAACAGAGCAGTGAGGCAGTTTCTAGTTGGATACAGTGATAACTGCAAAAAAGGGTACAAACCTAGACACAAAACAAAAGAGTTAATATTTGCAACCCGTGCCCTTTTAAATTTAAAAAACTAAAGGATGGGGGTGAGGCTACAAAAGGAATCAAAAACAGAAGGGAAAAAATTTCAGTGATCAGACGGCCCCTAAAATCCTCTGAACAAGAAAACAAAATCCCAAAACAAACTCCCGAACCATTATTTAATGACACAACCCACCCCAAAAAAAAAGAAAACCCAAAGGGGTTTCAAAATAAGAAAACAAGGGTAGACACCAGAGTGTCCTCATACAAGGCGAGTTTTCATTAGCGTCCATGAACCCCACCTGGGAAGAAATGTCCCCAGCTCCCAGACCCGGGGAAAACCCTTAAATTGGGTTAAAAGGGAAACAAAAGGGAAAAAATAAAATCCTTTTCCCTGAAAACTAAAAAAGTGGGTTTCTAACAGAACTGCCAACAGGAAAAAAAAAAGCTATTTGGGGTAAAGGGGCTTTTAAAAATTTAAAAACAACTGAAGGCACCATTTAAAGATATAAATCAAGACTATTTTTCCAAGGGATACACAAAAAAAAATATGGAGAAGACTACAAGGAAAATTCGCCCCCAGGTTAAAACCCCCGCCACAATCAGGGAAATTACTCTCGGTACACTATCAATGAAAGCAGGAAAACAAAATTTCCGGGTGTAAAGACTGGGTTTCCCTTTCATGGCGATTAAAATGAAGACATTACAGGGAAAAACCCCCAAAGGGTTCAAAGACCAGCAAAGAAAAACCTAGAAAGCAAAAATTCAAAAAAATAATATGGTCTAAAGCAAGGGGGCCCGAGCATGGAATAAAGAAATTAAATGAGGGCCTTACCCAAAGAAGACTTTCACGGAGTAAGGCAGGGCCCCTGCCTTGTAACAAAGGGGATTTACAGACAGTTTTATTTTTGTGCTTATTTTTTTGTGGAAAGAACTTTTTTGTCTGTTTTGGGGGCGAGAAGGGGAAGAACCCAAAGGGAAAACAACAAAACCTTTTTTTTTAATTTTGAGAAAAAAATCTTTGGAAAATAAGCCCCTACCCTTTGGCATTTTAAATCGAAAAGGGAAAAAAATGGAAATTTTCTTCTAAATCAGCAAACACAAAATAACGAAATAAATTTAGGGCTTTTTGGGTTGGAAGTGCAAAAGGGAGTGAAAAATCCCCCGAGAAAACCAAAAATTTTTAAAGAAATGAACCCAAACAAGACAAATTTTCTACCCAAAAGGAAAAACCAATTCGGAGGGGAATAGAAAATTTCTGACATTGCCACTTTCTACTAGGCCAGATATTGCCCGGGAGCCGAAAGGGAATTTTTTGCAGAAAAAACCCAATTTTTCCCAAAACAGCATGGGGTTTGGGAAAGGGTAAAGAGAGTCATAAAAGCCCATTTTTAAAGGGAAACCCGCACTCTACTGGGAAGGTTTCCAACAAGTAACCAATTAACCAAAAAGGATAAAGTTATGCTGATTGGCCGGGGGACCCGGGGACAGAAAATCCACCCGTGGCTATCTGTTTTTTGTTTTTGGGTGGGGGCTGTAAGCTGGGCTAGCAGAAAAAAACTGTTGTAACCTCTCACAACAGGGAAACAGGTAAAATTTTTCAAACACGCATGCAAGGTAGAGGCCATCTGGCTACGGCAACTATTGGGGACCTTTGGGGCAACAACAGTTTGGGAAACCCAAAAAAAGTCTTGAAGACAACCAAGGATTCTGCACAGATGGAAAGATTTAAACCCCAAAACCCAAACATATCGACTTAATTTTAATTTTTTAAAGGGGGCTTCAAAAACAAGAATTCTGGGGAATTTAAAAGTACGGGCCCCAACCCGAGGAAATTTCTCGCGGATGTATTCACAAGCCCTGATTACAGAAAGGGGCATTCTAGGGGCTCATTTTAAGCCGGCCTAAAGGGGCCCAACCTTGCGTTGAAAGGGGTGTTTTAAATATATACCCCACTACAGCTTATGGGTTTAAAAAAACTTAAGTTTAACAGCCCGCAGGTGGGGGCTGATTATATGTTAAGTTTTTCTTAGCTTATGCAATTTTTATCAATTCTTTTTTCTGTACCTGTTTGCGCATTTCCCCTTTTAAACCCCCCATGTTGGGAAGACTCCAATTTAAATATTAATGGTGGCTTGTAAACCCAGTAAACTTTAAAAAATGGATTTACTTTTTCCCCAACGGTCCCGAATGCCCCTTTGCCTTTTTTACTTCCCCATAGCTCAACTGCAACACAGGAACCCCTTCATGTCAAAGGTAAAGAAGGAGCTGTTGCAGAAAGGGTTTAAAAATTTTCAAAAACTGCGCCTTTTATCTACCATCCCCCCAGACGGGCGGTCTTTGTTAGTTTCCCTTTAAACAAGAAACCCCGGGAAAGGCCCCTGCGAGGAAGGTTGGGAGAGAAGGATGGGGAATGGGACTGCCATTTACCCCATTTGCTGTTTTTCAATTCGAAGGACCCCAATCCCCACAGGGTTTTTTTTAAAACCCTTTGAGCGTTGTGGGTCGGCATCCCCAGGGGTCCCCTTAGATGTGGGCCAAAAGGGGGGGAAAAATTGGGGGGAGTGAAGTCCCCCCCCTTTAAAAGCGTAGTGGAGCAAGTGGCCTACATTTCAGGGAAAGGTTTCCCAAAATTTTATTTCCAAATTTTCAAAAAAAAGCAACTCCTCCAGGGACCAAAAAGCCAGGCCCAAACTATAAAAAGGTTCCCCCCAGGATCAGGGGACTTTAACCCAGGTGATTCCCGGGGCCCAGTAATTATACCCCCGTTGAAGGGACCTCGCTAAGGTTTCAGGGGCCCATGAAATAGTGGGAAAAGGGGGGGGAGGGCAATTTTAGGGGTTTACCAAACCCGGGAAAAAGGGAAACCCCTTTCCAAAATTTACCATGTCAATCTGAAAAAACCCTGGAATGGGGGAAGACTCGCATGAGGGGCTTTCTGGTACCAAATCGGGGGATCGACATAGAAGCGTAAAAAACTCAGAGACCCATCCCCCTCCCAAAAACAAAAAAAGTAGAGAACTTTTGCAGAGGGAACAAGACCTCTTCACAGAATCGCCCGGTTTACTAAGGTATAGAGGAGACCTTACAGATAAAACCCTGTGAAATAAACCTAAAGCCCTATAGGATCCTTGAACCCCCGGGAGGTCAAACTCTAGTGTTGAATTATTACGACAAAGTTGAAAACGGCACAGTTTTTTTTGTTGATGAAATTTTTTAGATCATCGATAATTTAGGTTAAAATCTTTTCATCTCTATTAAGATCGGCCATTTTCGGCGCTTCCCCGTTATTTTGGGGCGGGGGAAAAAATCAGCTTACAGAATGAGATGGGATTGTGCGACGTCATGATGGGATGTGTATGGGTTGGATTTGGCTGGAAAAATCACATGACCCTCGTTTTTCATAGAACAGCCCTTCCTTTCACCTCAGTGTCTCTCAGGCTCAGGCATAGGACGGCGCTCTGCTTGTTCCAAACAGCTCGGCAAATTAATCTTTTTTTTCAAGAGAAAGCCAAAATGTTGCTGTGACCTTACAATTTGTTAGATTAGAGATTGGAGATTTTCTTAGTTAGGGAAAATTTAAAGGAGATCACCGCTTAAAGCCGGGGGGGGGGCGGGGGGGGGGCCCCCGCGGGCGAACCAAAACCTAAAAAGAATTTAAAAATTTTACCCAAAACTTAGGTAGACTTTGCACTGC
>JAODAL010064055.1:0-18917 GCA_025379985.1 Phyllomedusa bahiana
TTTTCTATTTAGGAAAAATTTTATTTGCAAAAATTTAAGTGCCTTGACAATTTTGAGGAATTCGAAAGAAAAAATCCCATAGGAACAATGGGGGGGAGTCTTTTTTTCACAAAATAAATCCTAAATTTTCAAAGTACTCAAAAGTATCCTTTAAATCAGGCCTTTTTTTAAAACAGATTTTGAAGCTGATTTTGAATAGTGAATTCACCTTTCAAAATAAGTTGTCTTTTTGACATACGACATGACTACGCATGTGATTAATTAAACATGGTCCCAACCGATAGGGGGGTGTCCCCATGCTGCCATCTTACTACTCTTTTAAAACCAAAGGGGTAAAAAGGAGAGTAAAATTTTAGAATCCTTTTTTGCAATAAAATTGTTTTTGGAACATGTACAAAGTCATTTCCCATTATGGGAAGTAGCCTTGAGGGATTAAAAAGTAAAAAAAAATAAAAAAATTTTTTTAAAAAAATAAAATTTTAAAAATAAAGTTAAAACATAATTGGTTTTGCCGTGTCTGTAAAATTCAAATCTATTTAAGTTAACTTTATTTATCCCAAAAAAAAAAAAAAATTCCCCAATCCCTCATTTGGGGCTGTAAAGGAGAAAAAGAAGTTATTTGTCAGAAAACATGTCACAAAGCAAATTAAAACAATAACTAAAACATAACAAAATAATTTTGGTATTTCCAGAATTGTCCCATCCTGCAAGCAAAAAAAATGTATTTTAACCACAGGGAGCTCTGTAACAAAAAATCCCGCCTCTAAAAAAAAAAAATTTTGCAGCCCTTTTTTTTGGTTTCCCCAGTGCATATGTGTACATGAAAAAGGGTACTCAAAAGAAGAAATTTGTCCTGAAAATTAACAACCCTTCATTTGGTTGGGGAAAATGGAAAAATAAAAAAGTTCTTTGGAAGGGAAAATGTCACTGCAATAATTTTAGGGAAAATTTTTTGCTTTATTCTAATTACAAGAGCCATAGCTTTTTATTTTTCCATTTACATAGCTTTATGAGGGGCTAATTAAATTTTTCTTTTGCACATTTTATGGACCATTATAAAATTCTTTATGAAGTGTATAGAAAAAAATGACTTTCACCCTCGTTTTTTGGGGTTTTTTTTTTTATGACGTTTAACATGTGGTATAAATTAAAACTAATCTTTATCTCCAGGTAGTTGATTTAGGGGTCCAAATTTTTGGCCTTTGTTACGTTTACAATTGTAAGAAATAAAAAAAAAATTGCTTTTGGGTCGCCATTTTATCAAACCCAAAACTTTTTTCTTATTTTCTGGTTAGGACCCAAAGGTAGAGGACTGTTTTTTTTTTGTGGGCCCAAAGTTAGTTTTTTGGTACTCAATTCTTTTCAAAAAAAAAAAAAAAAATTATATAAATTTTTATAAAACTATGGCTTGCCATAACATGTAAACCATGACTTTTAAAAGGCAAGTATAAGGCTGGTCAACGACATATTTCGGCTATTAAAAGTGTCAACGCCAAAAACGTTTCTTTCCTCATCAGCAATTCTTAAGTGAGGAATTCTAACAAGAAAAAAAAAAAAAAAAATTGGACACTGGAGGTATCCAAGCGGATTTTCTGCCTCCTAAAGCGTGTAAAGTCAGACTCGTACAATGCCTCAAAGAATTGAATGAATTGACATCTCAATCCTTTGGTCATCGCTTACAGCAAGTGGAGAAATATTTGTATGAAATCAGTGACATCGAAACGATGACGCCTGATTTTACATAGCAATTAATGGGAGTTGTTTAACTGTAATATTTTAGGCTTTTTGGAGGGTGGATTACATGCCTCATCCACCCCAAAAAAGTGGAAAAGAATGCTGTGTGAACTGTGTCGGTACTAAGTTGGGGGCGCTTCAAGCTACAGTGCCTAGGTGCAGCATGAGCTGTAAATATGGCCCTGGTGAGGGGGCTATCCAAGTCTGTTGGATGAAATATCTCAACAACCTGGTTGCTATTTTTAACATCATTTTGGGAAAGTCCACCTTGCACCCCATTAAGAGCTGGAAGAGCATACAGGCCCTTCACCCCAAAGGATCTTCACTCCTGCATAGGGATGACATAATGCTGTGTTTACGCTTTCTTCTTTTGGGAAAGAAGTATAAAATGGCGAAAAGCATGATTTATGCGTTCACATGATGTTTGAGGCTCACAGTCCAGTTATTCCCTGACTTATCCTGGGTTATACTCAAAGAAGACTATATTTACTATTTTCCATAGGCAAAACATTAAAACTCTATCAGTTCCTCTATCTATTAAACCTAAAACATAACTTTTAATTAAATCTACCCTCTTAACTTATACACCACTATTTAAAAACCTGATTCTACCTCATCATTTAACCCTTTTGCTCTGAAAGGAGGGAATAACTCCCATTCTATCATCAAGTCTGGTGGAACCCCACGTATAAAAGGAGAGCCATATATCTATAGCAAAGTACTACTTCAGTAATGGATCCCAAGCCAACTACTTGGGGAGTCGTCCCTAATCTCACTAGACACAGAAAAAAAATAAGGCCCCCTTGTGAACACCAGTCTGCACAGGTGACACATTTGTAGACAGAGGTGATGAGATCAACAATTAAAACGAACATGGCCTGACCTCGCCGACATGTATCGCCAGCTTACCTGGCTTATCAAGGCTAGAGGTCGATCACGATGAGGTCTGAGCACACTTCCTTTTATATCATTTAGGAAAACACCCCATTCAGGTGGCTCACAATATGAGCCATTCAGAGAAACCACATAAAGCCTAGTAATTCTCCCCCTTTCCCGCGCGCGCACACCATAATCATTTCCTGCTAAAGCTGCCCACCATTGCTCTCATGAGCGCAACAACCCTTCAGTCAAATTCGCCACATCCATAACGGGCTTGCGCCCCATCCTTCACCGTACTGCCCGTGCCAATGCCACGTGCACCAC
Source organism: Phyllomedusa bahiana (assembly GCA_025379985.1). Lineage (NCBI taxonomy): Eukaryota > Metazoa > Chordata > Amphibia > Anura > Hylidae > Phyllomedusa > Phyllomedusa bahiana. Next base: position 2,938 of record JAODAL010064055.1, read on the forward strand.
AAACACTCACCCATGACTGTGATGGCTTTCCATCTCACTAACATCTCTCATAATATTGCAACTGCGTGCCCTCACCTAGAATGAACTAAGCAGACCTAGGTATCACATACACAGCCACACTGCCATCTTTGTCAATTCCCAAAGAAGCCCCTTCACCTTCACATATCAAATATGCATATTCAATGGGAATCATAAAACTCCACTGTAATCAATAACCACTGTAATATTATATTCACATAAAGCTCTTCTCATATTTATTTAATATGCATATTCATACCAATAAAAGCTGCAGGCCCCATTTAAAATACTTGTTCCACTGCATTGTATAGTAATGTCCTCAAACTAAATTCATAAACTAATCTTCTCTTCACATTAATATTCAAACTCATTTTAATAATACTGTAGGCTCTATGGCTAGCCGTCCCTCCACTCTCACAGTCCGACCCCACAAGTTCCCCATTGAAGATTCTCTCCTACGGCTCACAGCTAAGCCCACTCAATCGCACCATATCACAATGGAGCATGTAAAACTCCAGTATCCTCAAATGCCACCGCATCCAGCTGATCCGCCTCGCCTATGACCAGCGCCGCAAGCAGGAACAATAAATTCTCGCTACATACATGAGTACATACATGAATAGTCCCTTGCAAAAGCAATATACATGTAATCCCTATTTGTTAACTAGAAATTCTCGTGGCCTCACGTGATGAATATCTGTCATCATTACAGGACCCGGGACAATGAAGAAAAACGTAGAGGCAAAAGGGGAAGAGGAGAGGTGGGAGAGGGTAGGGGGAAGGGCGCGAGGTAGATGGAAGGAGGGAAAAAAAAACAAAACAACCATATGAGCTCTGATCCTGTCCATTGTCATATTCAACTGTGTTTCTATATCCACTTACCGTACTTAATCACATATATCATTTTCTTCAAAATTATTATATAGGGAATCAGCAAATCAAATAAATGCCGAAAATGAAAAGCCCTTCATTGTAGGCCTTTAGGTTTCAATGTATATGTAGTCTTGTATCCATCTGCCCTCTTCCTGCAACAAAACTACATCCAAATCTGCCCTTTCTTTCCCCACTTTTTCACACATATGCCCCAAAATTTAGCACCTCTATTTCGCCAATAGCACTTCTCAAAATGTGTCTTGCTAGGGAGTGTTCACCACTAGTTTTTAATAGTACTCAGATTTTCGAGATCGACGCGCAACTCCTGTATGTTATTTCCCACATAGATCTTGGGGCAGGTACACATAGCCCCATAAACCACCCTCTGGTTTTACAATTGATGAATTTGATTGTCTTATCTCAATCTTCGCTTGAAATGGGATAAACAAAATCTTTAGTTTTCTATATGAATGACAGAATGAACAGTATGCCACAGGGGATATGAGCCTACCACCGGAGACTGCAACCATGTTTTTTTGCCATCTCCCTCAAAATACTATGTACAAATTCATCCCTAAGATTACTTCCTCTTTCTATAAGTGACCACTAGGGTATTTAGAAATCACCTCAAGAATACTGGAAACTGCCTTCAAATGTGCCAATGTTTTTCTAAGTAAGCTCCTCATTTCAATAGCTCTATCCAATCAAAGGTACTAATACAACGAATTAAATCGTTTTTCTTTCTTCTTTACTGATTAATAAATGTCCTCTGTCTCTGGTCAAGCCTATTAAATGCCTTCCCCACGCAAACATTTTTTAGGAAACCCCTTGCCTGAAAACATGCATTTAACTTTATACATTCTTCATTGAAATCCTCTAATGAAGAACAATTTCTACGAGCCCTAAGAAATTGCCGCTATGGGAAACCCTTTTTTTGTAAGGTGGATGCCACTAGAGAAATGTAACAAACTATTGGGTAGCCGTTTTTTCCAAATATCTTTTGTCTGAATCTGCTTATTTTCACCAACATAATTTCAAGATCCAAAAAATTATTTCCTCCCATGAATTTCAAATGTGAATTTTCATCCCAATTTCATTATCATTAAGTCTAGATCAAAATCCATGAATAATTTTTCACTACCATCCCAAAAAAATCAAAATCATCATCAATAAAGCCGCCCCCAAAATAAAATTCCATCTGTGAATATTTTCAAGGTGTTTCCATAAAAAACAATAGCATCCTCCCACCAGACCTAAAATTAGATAGCAAAACTTGGTGCACAGACATTTCCCATGGTCGGCGCCTTTTAATCTGGTGATAAAATGCCATCAAACAAAAAAATAGTTATGTGTCAAAACAAAATACCAATAGCTGTAAAACAAAATCTTGTGTTCCGTAAATTGTGTACCTCGTTGTGTTCAAAAAAATACTGATTGCTTTCCAGCCCAATATGTCTGATGTTAGTATAGGGCTTCTACGTCTACACTTGCAAGAAGTGTACTCTCACTCACCACTAGATCGTTAATTCTCATCACAGTGTCCCTTCGTATCTTTAAGAATGAAGGAAGGCAGTGACAAAGAGCATCAGTATACGATCCAACATACGTACTGGGTCCTTGTGTTAAAATTGTTTCTACCGAGGACTATCGTCTTCCTGTTATTGGCACAACCTCTTTATCACTTTTTTGGTAATGCATAAAAGGTAGCAATATTAGGATTCACATTTAGCATAAATTTCTTCTCTCCCATTAATTAATTTTATTTCTCAATTCCCAATCCAAAAATCCTTTTCAATTCCTTCAGATACTCATTGGTTGTCTTTTGGAAGCCTCGCATATGTTTCTGAATCACCAAGTAATCGTCTCAAACATCCTCTCTAATAGTCAAATTTTTAATTTAGAGAAGATGGACAATATTACCACCCTTGTAACTGGTTTATTACATCTCCCGTTAGATTGTAGTTCTGCAATAGCTACTCGTCCTCCTATTTTAAATTTAAATGAAGATGGTTGTCGTCTGAGTGCTAGTTTTCTTTATGTCTTGCGTTACTACTCCACAAACGTATCAAATAAATTATATTTGTGATATCGGAGGTGTATTCCTAGATTTTGGCTTCAAATTTGCAAAGGAATATCTAAATTTTATGGGGTCTTCCTTCATCCTTCAACCTGCAATTTTTCAAGATTCACCCAATGTTTTTCTCTCTAGTTTCCTAAGGTTTTTTGATACATCATTACTTTTCATTTTAATGAATTTATGCAAAGGCCACTTTCTAGCAAAAAGATAATATCTTTTACCCATACAAATTCATTAAATTTGGCATGGGAAGTGGAACGTAAGACCGTATGACAACACCTGTTTTTGATTTTCCGTTAATCTATGAGAGGATAAGTTAATCACCTTGTAGTGCTCCATCCCTTTATGCTATTTCTGATGATTCCACTTCTCCATCGATCCTCAAGATGAAATCCTATGTGGTTCAAAAAAATGTTGATGTATTTGGCGTCTGAGATTGAGTTGCGCTGTTTTTCATTAACCGGTCCATTTCCTGCCACTGGTGGCGTATTTGGGTATTGCCATTTAAAATCATGCCTGTGCTCCCCCTCATGGGCCACCACAATCACAGGATGCAAAGAGGACAATGTATTTGATCCCAATGGGTGGGTGGGGTTGGGTGGTTGAGGGGGCTGATCCTCTCCCGAATATGTGGACATCTCTGAGGAATCTGATCTTGCACTGCCTGAGTAGAAGATTTTTTCTGCGTTTTCTTAGTTGCCAACCTCTGTTCTTTCTCTGACCCTTCCTCCAGCCACCTTTTCATCCCCTGCGTAAAAGCTATTAATAGAACCTGTGGAAGGATTCTTCTACAGCAGAAAGTCTCGGAATCTGACAGATATCTGAATACAGATTAGGTTCTGTAGGTAAATCTACAATTTTTCCAAATATAAACCTGATTGTTATCAAAGTCTTATTCGATCCCCTGAGATATTTATGCGTTCCTATTCATGTTTCCTTTCCTTATTTCTTCTCTCAGAAATTCCTATAGTTTCGTTGTTAATTTTTTTGTTCTAATTCAGGGAAATCTGGATGGGCCCGAAAGGTATTAATCTCCACTATCTCCTATTTATGTGTGTTCACATTAGATTTATTGAATGAAATCTCTCATATTCTGACAGATACTTCATCAATTTCAGAGAGCATTCAGTTAGCAGTATTTTTCCAGCCCTTGATAAAATGTAAATCCTCTAAATGTGTAAATTTGGGTCTCAGGCTATCCGAAACCTCTATACACAATTTGTTGTTGTATATATGTCTCTAGACTGGCTACTTCCCAGCCTGCCGAATTTGTTTGTTTGTAAGTTTTATTAATTTCTGAAAGGCTATAGGATGTTAGTTTTCAATTCAATGGTATTGTTTGAATTTAGATAATACTACATTAGCTTCCTGTGAAAAAATTCCAAATAAATTTTCTGACTCAAAAAACCTGCCATTCCCCTAAATTCCCCACTTGAACATTCCTGTTCACCAAACTTGTCACATAATCCTCCAAAAAATTTGGGAATCTCGCAAGAGAGCAAAGAGTGACTTTTGATCATAATTTACTATTTTTGCCAAAGGCAAACTAAACTCTATCCATTTCTCTACTATTTAAACACTAAAACAATAACTTTTATTATATTAACTCTTACCTCTATATGACACTATTTTAAAAACCTGATCTCTATCCTCATCATTTAACCCTTTTGCTTCTGAAAAGAGGAATAACTCCTTTCTTTCATCACGTCGGTGAGCCCCCCACCTATGAACGGAGAGCCCTTATATCTATAGCAAAGTACTAGCTTCATTAAGGGATCCCAACCAACTGAGGATTATGGGCAGTCGTCCTAACACTCATAGACACGAGAACAAATAAGCGCCCCCTTGAATGTGACACGTCTGCAGCTGGTGACACTTGTAGACAGAGGGAGAGATCACAATTTAAAACATCATGTCCTGACCTCGCGACATTTTCGCCCAGCTTACCAGGCTTTATCAAGGCTTAGAGGTCCGATCACATGTGGTCTGAGCTCACTTCCTTTTATATCATGTAGGTAACACCCCATTCAGGTGCTCACCAATTAGCCATCAGAGAATCCACATAAAGCCCACTCCCCTTCCCACGCGCGCACACTCATACCATGTCCCTGCTAAAGCTGCCACCATGCTCTCATAGCAACACACCTTCAGTCAAATTCCCCTCTCCAATAACGGCTTTGTCGCCCCATCTTACCGTACTGCCCGTGCCAATGCAATGCACACAAACACCTCAGGCCCTGACTGTGAAGGAGGCTTCCATCTCACTTCTCTCATATTAATTGCACTGCGTGCCTCACCTATAATGAACTAATGCAGACTAGGTATCACTTTTACACAAACACTGCCATCTTTAGTCAATTCCCGATAAGCCCCTTCTCTCAATATCTAACATGCATATTCATGGAATATAAAACTCCACTGTACAATAACCACCTGTCATATTATCTTCTCATAAAGCTCTTCTCTTATGTATGTAAATAAGCAAATTCATTCCGAATGGAGCTGCAGGCCCCCATTAAATACATGTTCCACTGCCATTGTAATATATTTCACAAGACTATTTCATAAACGCACTTCTCTTTTACATTGTAATTATTCCATACTCATTTAATAATACTGTAGGCTCTATGGCTAGCCCTCCCTCCCTCTCACAGTCCGACCCCACAAGTTCCCCACTGAAGATTCTCTCCTACGGCTCACAGCTAGCCACTCAATCCACCATATCACAATGGGAGCATGTAAGAACTCCAGTATCCTCAATGCCACCGAATCCAGCTGCATCCGCTCGCACATAGACCAGCGCCGCAAGCAGGAACAATAAATCTCTACATACATGAGAACATACATGAATAGTCCCTTGCAAAAGCACTATACATGTAATACCCAAATTTTTCTTAAATAGAAAACCGTGCCTCACGTGATGATATCTGTCATCATTACAGGACCCAGGGCCAATGAGAAAAACGTAGAGACAAAAGGAGGAGAGGAGAGGGGAGAGGGGAGGGGGGAAGGGGCGCGAGGAGATGAGGAGGGGAAAAAAACAAACAAAAAAAAAAAACACATAATGAGGCTCTGATTCTTCCATAGTCATATCTATACATGATGATAGAAAGGGGATTTATTCCCTACTTTACAGAATCAAAAAGGGTTATATTATGAGGATAAGAGGATCAGGTTTTTAAATAGTGGTTATATAGGTTAGGAGTTAGATCTAATAAAAGTTATGTTTTTAGTGTTTTAATAATAGAGAACTGATAGAGTTTTAAGTTTGCCTATGGCAAAAATATAAATATAGTGATCAAAAGTCACTCTTTGTTCTCTTGCGAGATTCCCAATTTTTTGGAGATTATATACTCAAGAAGAGGCGCAACTGAAACCTCTGTTGTCTATATAGATGGAATTTTCCATTTGCTCTCATTGCCATGAAAGATGGATGTTCTGCCACACTTAACCCTTTCCCGCCGCAGCCAGTATTGGCCTTTCTGACAGAGCCCCATTTTTTAAATCGGACATGTATGACTTTATGTGAGGAGGGAGATGGAAGGGAGGGGGAAAAAAAACAAACAAAAAAAAAAAAAACACATATATGAGCTCTGATGCTTCCCATAGTCATAAATTCAAACTTGTGCTATATCCACTTGACCGTACTTAATCACATATATCCTGTTCTTCAAAAATTATTATATAGGAATTCAGCAAGATCAAATAAAGCCCGAAAATGAAAACCTTCATTTAGCCTTTAGGTTTTCAATGTATTGAAGGTCTGTGTATCCATCTTGCCTCCTCCTGCAACAAAACTACATCCAAATTCCCCCCTTTCTTTTCCCTAGCGCTGACAGGCTAGCTTTTTCACACATAATGCCCAAAATTTTAGCACCTCTATTCGCCATTTATGTACTTCCAAAATGTGTCTTGCTAGGGGAGTGTCACCTCTAGTATTTAATAGTACTCAGATGTTTCGAGATCCACGTACGAAACTCCTGTTTGGTTTTTTCCCACATAGATCTTGGGCCAGGTACACCATAGCCCCATAAACCACCCTCTGGTTTTACAATTGATGAATTGAATTGTCCTTATCTCAAATCTTCGCTTAAACATGGGATTAACAAAATCATATAGTTTTCTATATGAATGGACAGAGAACAGTTGCCACAGGATATGAGCTACCACCGGAGACTGCAACCATGATTTTTTTTGCCATCTCCCTCAAAATGGACAATGTACAAAATTCATCCGCTAAGATTTCTTCCTCTTCTATAATTGACACTAGGGATTTTAAGAAATCACCTCGAGAGAATACGGTATCTGCTTCAGAATTGCCAATAGTTTTCTAAGTATAGCTCTCATTTCAATTAGCTCTAACATCAAAGGTACCTATAGCAACGAATTAAATCGTTTTTTTCTTTCTTTCTTTTTACTGATTAATAAATGACCTCTTTCACTGGTCACAGCCCTATTAAATGCCTTCCTCAACATTTTTTTAGGATAACCCCTTGCCTGAAAACATGCATTTAACTTTATACATTCTTCATTGAAAACCTCTAATGTCAAACAATTTTCTACAGCCCTAAGAAATTGGCCTATAGGAATCCCTTTTTTTGTTGAAGGTGGATGCCAACTAGAGAAATGTATAACAAACTATTGGTAGCCGTTTTTTTCCAAATATCTTCTGTCTGAATCTCTTATTATTTCATCCAACATAATTTCAAGATTCCGAAAAAATTTATTTTCTCCCCATGAATTCAATGTGAATTTTCAATACCATGTCATTATCATTAAGTCTAGATACAAAATCCATGAATAATTTTTCACTCCATCCCAAAAAATCAAAATATCATCAATAAAGCGCCCCCAAAATTAAAATCCGATCTGTGAATATTTCAATGTGTTCAGAAAAAAACAATAGCAATCCTCCACCAACCTAAAATTAGATAGCAAAACTTGGTGGCACACAGTTCCCATGCGGCGCCTTTTTATCTGTGATAAAATGGTGCCATCAAACAAAAAATATTATGTGTCAAAAGCAAAACCAATAGCTGTAAAACAAAATCATTGTGTTCCCGTAAATTGTGTACCTCTTGTGTTCAAAAAATACTTGATTTGCTTTCAGGCACAGATCATGTCTGATTTACTGTAATAGGGCTTCACGTCTAAACTTGCAAGAAGTGTACTCTCACTCACCACTAATCGTTAATTCTCATCACAGTGTGCCTTTCGGTATCTTTAAGATATGAAGGAAGGCCAGAGACTAAGAGCATCAGTATACGATCAACATACTACTGGGTCCTTGTGTTAAATTGTTTGCTACCTGAGACTATCCGTCTTCCTGGTATTGGCACAACCTCTTTATGCACTTTTGGTAATTGCATAAAAGGTAGCAATAGTAGGATTCACATTTAGCATAAATTTCTTCTCCTCCTCAGTAATTAATTTTTTTCTCAATTCCCCAAATCCAAAATCCCTATTCAATTCCTTCAGATACTCATTGGTTGGGTCTTTGGAAGCCCGCATATGTTTCTGAATCACCAAGTATTCTCCCAACATCGCTCTAAGTCCAATTTTATTAAGATACAATATTACCACCCTTGTCACTGGGTTTGATTACTATCTCCCCTGTTATTGTATTCTGCAATAGCTACTTCTTCCTCCTATTTTAAATTTAAAGAAGATGGTTTTCGTCTGATCTAGTTTCTATGTCTTGCTTACTACTTCCACAAACAATCAAATAAATTTATTTGTGATATCGTAGGTGTATTCCTAGATTTTGGCTTCAAATTTGCAAAGGGAATCTAGAAATTATGGGGTCTCCTTCACCTTCAACCGTGCAATGTTCAAGATACACCCAATGTTTTCTCCTCTAGTTTTCCTAAAGGTTTGTTCATCATTAATTTTTCATTTTATATATTTAAAGCCAAAGCCAACTTTCTATCAAAAAAGATATATTATCTTTTACCCATACTAATTCATTAAATTTGGGCATGGGAGTGAACGTAAGACCGTATGACAACACTGTTTTTGGATTTCCGTTAATCTATGAGAGGATAAGTTAATCACTTGTAGAGCTCCATCCTTGCTTATTTCTGATGATTCCCCTTCTCTCGATCCTCAAGAGAATCCTTTGTGGTTCTAAAAAAAATGTGATGTATTTGCCGTCTGAGATTGAAGATTTGCGCTGTGTTCATAACCTGTCCATTTCCTGCGACTGGTGGCGTATTTGTAATTGCCATTTATAATCATTGGCCTGTGGCTCCCCCACCAGGGGCCACCACACCAAGGATGCAGAAGAGGAGAATGTAATTTGACCCACTGAACCCTCTCCCGATTGACATCTCTGAGGATTCTGATCTGCACTGCCTGAGTATAATATTTTTTCTGCGTTTTCTTATGTCCAACCTCTGTTCTTTTCTCTGACCCCTTCCTCCAGCCACTTTTTCTTCCCCTGCGTATAGCTATTAATAGAATCTCCTGGGAGGATTCTTCTACAGCAAAGTCCTCGGAATCTGACTGATCTGAAACAGATTAGGTTTGTAGTAAAATTCTACTATTTTACCAAATATAAACCTATTGTTATCAAAGTCCTTTCGATCCCTGATATTTGTTATGATTCCTTTCTCTTAATTTCTTCTCTCAGAAATTCTAATGTTTCCGTTGTAATTTATGTTCTAATTCAGGAAATCTGGATGGGCCCAAAGGTATTAATCTCCACGATCTCCTGACTTTAGTTGTTCACTTAATTTATTGAATGAAATTCTCTCATATTCTGACAGATACTTCTCAATTACAGAAGCATTCAGTAAAGCAGTTTTTCCCCAGCCCTTGATAAAAATGGAGATCCATCTAAATTGTATTGGTCTCAGGGCTAATCCGGAATCCTCAATACACAATTTGTTGTTGTATATAATCTCTAGACTGGCTACTTCCCAGCCTGCCCTAAATTGTTGTTTGTAATTTTATTATTAATTTCTGAAAGCTATATGGATTTAAGTTTCATTCAATGGAAATTGGTTGATAGAAAATACTACATTACTTCCTGAGAAAAAATATTCCCAAATTAATTTTCTGACTCAAAAAACCTGCATTCCTCTAAATTCCCCACCTTGACATTCCCTGTTCACCAAACTGTCACTATAATCTCTCCAAAAAATTGGGAATCTCTGCAAGAGAGGCAAAGAGTGAACCTTTTGATCATTATATTTACTATTTTGCCATAGGCAAACTTAAACTCTATCAGTTCTGCTATCTATTAAACCCACTAAAACATAACTTTTATTAATATCTAACTCTCTAACCTCTAGTATACACTATTTAAAAACCTGAATCTCTATCCTCCATCATTTACCTTTTTGCTTCTGAACAGAGGGAATAAACGTCCCTTTAAATCATCAAGTCTGGTGGATGCCCCCACCTTGAACAGGAAGCCTTATATCTATAGCAAAGTAACTAGCTTCAGTAAGGGATCCCAAGCCAACTACTTGGGCAGTCCGTCCCGAATCCATAGACACGGGAACAAATAAGGCCCCCTTGTGACACCTGTCTGCGCAGTGACACTGTAGACAGAGGGTATAATATCACAATTTAAAACATCATGCCTGACCTCGTCCGACATGTTTTTCCTCCACTTACTGTCTTATCAAGCGTAGAGGTCCGATTTCATAGTGGTCTGAGCTCACTTCCTTTTATAAATGTTAGGTAAACACCCCTTTCCAGGTGCTCACCAATTAGCCATCAGAGAATCCACATAATAGACCCCACTCCCCCTTCCACGCGCGCACACTCAGTAACATGTCCTGCTAAAGCTGCCACCAAGCTCTCATGAGCCAACACCTTCAGTCATATTCCGCCATCTCCATAACGGGCTTTGCGCCCCATCTTACCGTACTGCCCCCCCCGTGCCAATGCACTGGCACCAACAAACACCTCAGCCCTGTCTGTGGATGGGCGTTCCATCTAACTTCTCTCATATTATTGTCAACTGCGTGCCTCACCTAGAATTGAACTAATCAGACTAGGTATCACATTACAAAAACCCCCAACACACTGCCATCTTTGTCAATCCGATCAGCCCCTTCTTTCAATGATCAAACGATACATATTCATTGGGAATATAAACACCACTGTAACAATAGACCACGTCATATTATCTTTCTCATAAAGCTCTTCTCTTATGTATTAATAATAGGCCCCCATATTCATTCCAATGGAGCTGCAGGCCCATTTAAATACATGTTCACTGCATTGTAATAGTATGTGGTCTCAAGACTTATATTCATAAACCACTTCTCTTTTACATGTAATATTCAAACTCATTTTAATATATCTGAAGGTCTATGGCTAGCCCTCCCTCCTCTCACAGCCGACCCCACAAGATTCCCCACTGAAAGATACTCTCCTACGGCTCACAGCTTAGCCACTCAATCCACCATATCACAATGTGAGCATGTAAGCACTCCAGTATCCTCAAATGCACCAGCATCCAGCTGCATCCGCCTCGCACTAGACCACGCCGCAAGCAGGAACAATAAATCTCTACATACATGAGTACATACATGAATATCCCTTGCAAAAGCCATATACATGTATCCCTAATTTCTTAAAAAGAAACCGTGGCCTCACCTGAGAATATCTTCATCATAACAGCCCAGGGACAATGAGGAAAAACGTAGAGACAAAAGGAGGAGAGGAGAGGGGAGAGGGGAGGGGGGAAGGGGCGCGAGGGAGATGGAAGGGAGGGGGAAAAAAAACAAACAAAAAAAAAAAAACACATATATGAGCTCTGATGCTTCCATAGTCATATCTACTTGATGATAGAAAGGGAGTTATTCCCTCTTTCAGAAGCAAAAAGGGTTAAATGATGAGGATAGAGATCAGGTTTTTTTAAATAGTGGTGGTATAGAGTTAGGTAGTTAGATATAATAAAAGTTATGTTTTAGTGTTTAATAGATAGAGAACTTGATAAGTTTTAAGTTTGCATGGCAAAATAGTAAATATAAGTGGATCAAAAAGTCCACTCTTGTTCTCTGCAGATTCCCCAATTTTTTGGAGATTTAATACTCAAGAGAGGCGCAACTGAAACCTCTGTTGTCCTATATAGAGGAATTTTTCCATTTGCTCTCATTGCCATGAAAGATGGATGTTCTGCCACACTTAACCCTTTCCCGCCGCAGCCAGTATTGGCCTTTCTGACAGAGCCCCATTTTTTAAATCGGACATGTATGACTTTATGTGAGAAGGGAGATGGAAGGGAGGGGGAAAAAAAAACAAAAACACATATATGAGCTCTGATGCTTCCCCATAGGTCATATATTCACTGTGGCTCTATCCACTGACCGTACTTAATCACATATTATCAGTTTCTTCAAAAATTATTATATAGGGAATCAGCAAGATCAAAAAAATGCGAAAATGAAAACCTTCATTTAGGCCTTTAGGTTTCAATGTATTGAGTCTGGTACTCATACTTGGCCTCATCCTGCAACAAAACTACAACCAAATGCCTTCTTTCCCCTATCTTTTTCACACATAATGCCCAAAATTTTAGCACCTCTTATTTCGCCATTATGTACTTCCAAAATGTTGTCTTGCTAGGGGAGTGTCACCTCTAGTTTTACAATAGTACTCAGATGTTTCGAGATACGAACGACGAAACTCCTTATGGTTTTCCCACATAGATCTTGGGGCAGGTACACATAGCCCCATAAACCACCCCTCTGGTTTTACAATTGATGAATGGGATGTCTTATCACAAATCTTCGCTTAAATGGGATTTAACAAAATCCTTTTAGTTTTCTATATGAATGGACAGAAAACGGTGGGGCGGGGGTGGAGTTGGCCACAGGGATATAGCCTACCAACCGGAGACTGCAACCATGTTTTTTGCCATCACCCTCAAAATGAATATGTACAAATTCATCCCTTAAAGATTCTTCCTCTTCTATAAGTGACACTAGGTATTTAGAAATATCACCTTCAGAGACTACTGGATCTGCCTTCAAATGTGCCAATGGTTTTCTAAGTATAGCTCTCAATTTTCATTAGCTCTATCATCAAGGTACCTATACAACGAAATTAAAATCGATTTTTTTCTTTCTACTTTTTACTGATTATAAATGTCCTCTGTCACTGGTAAAGCCCTAATAAAAATAAATTTTTTTTGCACCACCCCCCCCTTCCTCAAACATTTTTTAGGATAAACCCTTGCCTGAAAACATGCATTTAAACTTTATACATTCATAAATGAAATCCTCTAATGTAAAAACAATTTCTACGAGTCCCTAAGAAATTGGCCTAAGGGAACCCCTTTTTTGTGAAGGTGGATGCAATAAAATTGTAACAGACTATTGGTAGCCGTTTTTTCCGAAATATCTTTGTCTGAATCTGCTTATTTTTTCATCCAACATAATTTCAAGATCAAAAATTTATTTTCTCCCCAGGACTTCAAATGTGAATTTCATCCCATTTCATTACTCATTAAGTCTAGAGTACAAAATCCATGAATAATTTTTTCACTACCATCCCACAAAATCAAACTATCATCCATAACGCGCCCCCAAAATACCATCCGAGCTGTGAATATTTCAAGGGGTTCAGAAAAAACAATAGCATCCTCCCACCAAACCTAAATATTAGGATTAAGCAAAACTTGGTGCACATACAGTTCCCATGGCGGCCCTTTTTAATTCTGGTGATAAAAGGTGCCATCAACAAAAAATGTGTTATGTTCAAACAAAATCCAATAGCTGTAAAACAAAAAATCATTGTGTTCCGTAAATTGTGTACCTCTTGTGTCAAAAATACTTGATTGCTTTCAGGCCCCAATCATGTCTGATGTTACATGTCTATGGCTTCTACGTCCAAAACTTGCAAGAAGTTACTCTCACTCACCACTAATCGTTAATTCTCATCACATGTTCCTTCGTATCTTTAAGTATGAAGGAAGGCAGTTGACAAAGACATCAGTATACCGATCAACATACGTACTGGGTCCTTGTTTAAATTGTTTCTACCTGAGACAATCGGTCTTCCTGGTATGGCACAACCTCTTTTTATGCACTTTTGGTAATGCAAAAAAGGTAGCAAATAGTAGGAATCACATTTTAGCATAAAATTCTTTCTCCACCTCATAATTAATTTTTCTCAAATTCCCAAATCCAAAATCTTTTCAATTCCTTCAATACTCAGGTTGGGTCCTTTTGGAAGCCTCCGCATATGTTTCTGAAATCTCCAAGTATTCTCTCAAACAATCGCTCTAAGTCAATTTTATTTAAGATGACAATATTACCACCCTTGTCACTGGGTTTGATTACTATCCCCTTTAGATTGTAGTTTCTGGAATAGCTACTTCTTCCTCCTATTTTAAATTTAAAGAAGATGGTTTGTCGTCTGAGTGCTAGTTTTTCTTATGTCTTGCGTTACTACTTCCACAAACGTATCAAATAATTTATATTGTTATATCGGAGGTGTATTCCTAGATATTGGCTTCAAATTTTGCAAAGGTAAATCTAGATTATGAGGGTCTCCTTCACCTTCAACCTGCAATTGTTCAAGTCAACCCAATGTTTTCTCCTCTAGTTTACCTAAAGGTTTTGTTATCATTATTTTCATTTATGATATCTTATGCAAAGCCAACTTTCTAGCAAACAGATTAATATCTTTTTACCCATACAAATTACATTAAATTTGGGCAGGGGAGTGAACGTAAGACCCGTATGACAACACCTTTTTTGATTTCGCGTTAATCTATGAGAGGATAAGTTAATCACGTTAGTGCTCCATCCTTTGCTATTTCTGATGATTCCCTTCTCTCGATCCCTCAAGAGAATCCTTGGTGGGGGGGTTTCTAAAAAAAAGTGGATGAATTTGCGTCTGAGATTGAGTTTGCGTCTGTGTTTCATAACCTGTCCATTTCCTGCCACTGGTGGCGTATTTGTATTAGCCATTTCAAAATACATTGCCTGTGCTCCCCCACCATGGGCCACACAAACCACAGGATGCAGAAGAGACAATGTATTTGTTCCCACTGATCCCTCTCCCATTGACATCTCTGAGATTCTGACTTGCACTGCCTGTAGTAGAAGAATTTTTCTGCGTTTTCTTATTTGTCCAACCTCTGTTCTTCCTCTGACCCTTCCTCTCAGCCACATTCTTTCCCCTGCTATAGCTATTAATAGACCTGTGGAGGATTCTTCTACAGCAGAATCCTCGGAATCTGACAGATCTGAATACAGATTAGGTTTGTAGGTAAATCCCATATTTTTTCCAAAAATAAACCAATTTTTATCAAAGTCTTTTTCGATCCCTGAAAAATTTGTTATGTTTTTTTCCTTTTTCCAATTTTTTCCCTTCTCTCAAAATTCTATGTTTTCGTTTTAATTTTTTTTTAATTTCCCGGGGAAATCTGGGGTGGCCCGAAATTTTTTAATCCCAAAACTCCTGATTTTGTTGTTCACTTTAATTTAAATTGAATGAAAAATTTTCTCATATTTTGACAGATAATTTTTTATCAATTTTTTTTGAAGCATTCTTACATTTTTTTTTCCCGCCCCCTTGATAAAAAAAGGATCCCCCTAAATGTGTATTTTTGGTCTCAGGCTAATCCAATCCCTAACCAATTTGTTTTTGAAAAATATGTCCCCCAACTGGCACTTCCCCAGCCGCCCGAATTTTGTTGTTTTAAGTTTTAAATTTAATTTCTGAAAGGGTAAAAAGGATTTTAGTTTTTTATTCAAGGGGGGAAATTGGTTTTTTATTAAAAATACTACATTAGCTCCTGTAAAAAATACCAAATTAATTTCTGACTCAAAAAACCTTCCAAAACCCAATTCCCCCCTTAACATTTCCTTTTTTCCCCCCAAAAATTTTTTTCACATAATCTCCAAAAAATTGGAATCTCGCAAGAGAACAAAAAGTGACTTTTGATCACAATATTTTACTATTTTGCCCAAGGCAAACTTAAACTCTTCAGTTTCTCTATCTATTAAACACAAAAAAAAAATAAAAAATTTTTTTAAAATTT